>JAQGCA010001984.1:0-15234 GCA_034698945.1 Protaphorura quadriocellata
CCCTAATAAGACAATCAACAAGCATACTCTGTATGTCTGAATGCAGGGGCTAACACTCTAATAAAAAAACAAACAAATCGGTTTGGTTGGGTTTTGAGTGTTCATGACCTTTCCGAGAGTAACGGTTTCCAACTTTCCTTGTCTTGAAATTCCTTTTTTTTAGAAGTGCTTGTCTAGTGTCTGAGCAGGCCTTATCAAGAAAGGACAATATCATATGTCGATTTTTACTCCGAATTATGCAATGACCATCTAAACTCCAATTTACTAACTGGAGTGAATGTACTCGAATGAGAATAAGCCTCTCTGCACTCTGGCTGGGGATAAAATTTAGAATTATAAGGTCGGATTCAGTATGACTCATCTGTCATCTTTACAAGGCTAAAGAACAATTATTCTTGTCCAAGCGCTAAGCCTAAAAAATAAATAATGACTAGAATAAATAAACAAAGGCCTATTGAAAGTTACTGTTTTAATATGAAGAATTCTAGAGTTAAGCAGCCATGCAGAAAAGAATTCATTTTGGGACTCCTTGAACTCACTTGATTGGAATACTACAAGTAAATATTTACTATTGAAAAAGACGATGACAATTTTTGAAGAATATTATTTTTTTGAACCAAATGTTTATTCAGTCTCCGTTTTCCATCAAGAATTGCCCATAAGACACAGAGTACAAATTACATTTTGTAAAATACAATGATTTAACCATTTATCTTTTATCATATCTAGGGAAATGACTGTTTAGCGGTTGCTAGAAATTAGGATCAACAAACCTGGACACCTTCCAGAACATATATACGTTTCATTCCATATGTCCCATTATTTTCTTGACACAACTTTTTTCCATTGGGTAGACTGGCGCAAATCGGGATATCATCGGAAATAAGAATAATATATAATGTCGAGACATGACTTGTATTGTTATTGATTGAACATAGGGCTACTTTGATTTTCACAGAATTGTAAATTAATGAAAAAAGTAAATATGGGAAACTCCTTGATTTAGAAAATGTTGTTGATTAGAAATTGGAAAGTAGTATGAATGTTCGGCATTTCAAAAATTAATTGGTTCGTCGCTCAAAGAGCGATTATTTTATGTACTCTGATATCACCCGTCAGGTGTTATGAACCGCCCTGTATTGAACAAGCATAGATTTTGGTCAGGCTTTCTGTAGCCGAACTCCCGCCTATAGGAAATTTGAAGTCTGTCGTCAAAGTGTCAAAGCAGACCACAAAATCAAAACAAACCGAAGAATCGAATCCTTCGTGCTGACAGTAGTTGTGGATTTCAGCAGTCAGTGAGTGAGCAGTGACTGACCTCTGATCGGTGACATCAAAATATTATTATTTTAATTTGTTCAAAAATTCAAGATAAGAAGAACGGACGAACACGAAATGAAAGGAGATCCGAATCCAAGTCTTCCAAATTTAATCCAGACGAATACAACTCATCCAATTGTCTTTCGTCGAAATAAAACTGAGAGATTGGACTGGAGAAAAATAGGTTTGAATTCTGAAAATTACGTAAAAAAATTATAATATGTTATATTGCATTATGTTGACTTCAAAAAATGAATGCTAAATGCCGGAAATCTCAGTCTTTTTTAAACAAAATTTTTATTCGGTCTTCCTTTTCAATCGAAAATTGCTCGCAAGACACGGAATACAATTTTAATTAGTTTGAGAATTGTTCCAACAGCGCCAATATCCACGCTTACATTTCTTAAAATAGCGTACCCATTGCGATCAGAATTTACATAATTCCAAATTGTTTCGGCATTTCATTTAAATTTTTACGGTGACCTGGAAAGGCATGCAATGAATAACACATGAATCCAAATTCATTCGAATTCTCAGAGTTACGTGAATTTTGATATATTTTAAATGGACTTAGAGGAGAACCTTCTGCTTTAGTGTGTTTATTGCGATTTGCGATATTATTTCATGACCTTTCTTTGATGGGGAACGTCTTGACTGTGTTCGCTTTATCAAAGCATTTGATACAACACATGCGTTTACTCGTAAATCGTATGTTCGTAAGTACTTCCGCGTAATCAAAATGAGCACTTTCGCCCTAAACCTGTGGGACGCAAGTAATGAAGCAATATTTGAAATTTGAATACTTGCATAATATAAAATTGCCGAACGTTATGTTTGTTATTTCCACTTTTCAGCCTCTCTCGACACGGAAAAATTAATCCAAGAATCGGACGTGGATACCTTGCAAGAAATCCTTCCTGAGATAGCATTTTGCAAGGCTGAAGTTGAATTTGATCATGAGAAAACAGACCCTGGGTTTCGTAAAGTTTTTCAGTTGGGACAACTGATAATTGAATACCTCCTTCACAATCAGACATTGACTTTAGAAAAATCCATCACAAATGAACAGAAGTGTATGGAATTAGCTGAAGAAAACAAGAAATATCTTGACGATGTCAAAAGTTTAAAAGAAAAATTGGGGGATGCCAAAAAGGAATTGAAAAAGAGGAAGGAAATGATCGTTTCTTCACAGAGCGAATTGATGGGAGCAAATAAGGATGAGTATGATCAGGTTAGAAATTTTGGGAAAGCTTTTTATCTTGAAGTTGAGTAAACTAATACTTTACTTGGTAATTAAATTTCAGTGTCCTTATTGTACGAAGAGATTCATTGCTTCCGTCTACCTCTTCTCGCACATGCAACGCCGTCATCAAGGCCTTCCTCTTCATCCAATGTTTGGAGCACAACCGCAACCTGCTCAGAGTCTTTTGAATTTTAAAACTCAACAATTTGAAATTCAGAATCTCCGATATCAAGAGAGATCACAGATTAAAACCGCATCTTCTCAAACTCAAACGAGTGACTCATTGCCTGTACCCACGAAAAACAAAGAGCGCAACGAATCCAGTTCCAGTGAAATAGATTCTCCAGGCAGTGAAAAGGTTGACGTCCATGCAGTTAGCGGTATAGTAGATAAGTACCTCCAGCAAAAATCTTCAGCCGGAGAAGCATTGGATAATTTGGTTATATCTCCTCGAGTGAGAAGTTTAAGTGGATCCAAAACCATAACTAATCGGAGGCAATCGTTGGAAGATTCTGAACGAAATATTGTCAAAATAAAAGAAGACTTAGAATCACAATGGAAAAGTTTAGCGGAAAAAATTCACCAAACTGGAATGCAAGAGTTGAAAAGTGTTCTCATGACTGAAATGCACGTAAGTTTGTCTTTTTAAAGTAAACAAGTCCAAATTTGATTTGGAACGTTATTCTTGGTTTGCCAATTAGAAAATGCAAGAGATAATTACAACAACGGCAACCAAAGCTGAAGTACTACCCGTGCAACGAGATCTTCCTGAGATTGAAATTTCATCCGCAGCAATAATAGGAAAAGTTGAGGAACGTTTTCAAAAACAAGAAGCTGAGCTACAAGTTCTTCGGGAGAATCTACAAAACAAGGTAATAAAACGAGACATTTGGTTTTTAAAATATGGAGTCAGAGCCAATAGTATATTCTATCAATTGTTATTCGGAATAAACTTCGTTATTTGAAATCAGGATTGCGCAAAAAAAATCTTTCAATTGAAATTTATGCGACCGCGACACTAGTCAGTTCGGAAATAATAATTTCGTTATACTAGCATTTATTTTAGTACACAAGCAAAGGTGTGGATGAATTCTACCACCAACAGAATTAATTAGAAACAAATTTTTACAATTCAGATGGAAAGTGACTTGGTCTCCATTGAGGGAAAACTAGGATCTCAAGAAAGATTTTGGAGATCCAAACTTCGTCAGGTGGAAGAGGAATACCACCAACAAGTTTCGAAATTACGTGAGGACTTTCAAACTTCAATCTGTAACCTTCCCAGGGCACCGTCTGTTCCTATTATACCGGAAAAGCCAAACACATCAGTGGAATCAAAATCAAATGTGAAGAGTCCCTGCGGTTCTGTTCCGTCTTCGCGTACCGCCTCACCTGTCCCAAGCAAAGGTGAAAGTGTTCAGGTGAACATAACAAGTCCATCCAGAACAGAATCCACGCAAGTTAACATTATTGCTCATAAGCCACCGATATCTCCTGTGAAGGTCAAAGTCGTCAGTCCAATAAAGAAGCCAACGTCCCAAGAAATTCAACAGCTTGTTAGTAAACCGATTCCAATTCCAAAGCCGAGGGTAGCTAAGAAAGTTCCAGCGCATATACCCCTTGAAACATTAACACCAATGGTCAAGGCTGCTCTGAATAAAATTAATGCTACACCGGCTGCTGCTTCACCTTCACCAACACCGGTTTCAGCACTCCATCATGAATACGAGGAACCTGACGATATTCGAAAAACAGATGAAGTCTCGGACTATTCAAGCTCAGAAGGAACTACCTCAAGAGAGGAAACACTGATGAGGCGAAGGAAGGAAAAAGGGAATTTGAAACATCAAAATTCTAATCAAGATGTCAACGGTAAACTTTCTCAAATGTCATTTATGCGTGCGGAAGTCCTTGGAGACATAAATAAACAAATGAAAGAGCTGGGTTTGAACTCAAATGGGACTCAGCTTGATGAAACCAAGAGTGCGTTAGCCAAACAGCGCCATCGACGAAGAAAACGAGAAAAGGTATTTTTCAATATAAACTGCTTGTCTTATTTTCATAGTTGAGGTTGTGTTCCGTCAATTCTAATGTCTATTTTACTGACAAGGAAAGTAATATTTGTATCAAAAGCAAACCGACAAAAAATCCAGCCAAAAGGGGTTACCTTTGCTTAGCTTAGAAAAAATGTCCGATTTGCCGGCCGACCTAAATCATACTAGAATTCCTTGAAACGTTCAAAGAAGTGATTTCTTCGTAAGTACAACCTTTAATTTTAATTAGTTAATAAATTGGATTTGTTTTGTATCACAGGTGGATCACAAATTCCAGGAGGAAAGACAGTCTGTGAAAGAAAGTGTAAAATTTTCAGCTACAGCGGAAACATTGAAGCCGAATTTAGTACATCCGACATTAGTGACACCAAAGAAACCCGGTTCCATGAGTCCATTCGTCAAAATGTTTGGTGCTGTGAAGACTCAAGGAAGCAGCTGGAAAAAGAGAGTGGCGTCTCTGACCAAACGAAAGTCTGCCGAACGCCCCGTTGAGACTCCGAAGACACCAATTATTAAAACATTTTTTAACCGAGCTGCTGCTCGGCTAAAAAGAACCCCAAAGAAGGCGGATCCAAATCTGGAAGCCGAAGAATCTGAAGATGAAAATGACACTAGCAGCTCGTCGAGTTCTAGTGCGGAACCAAATATGCCGATGTTAAGTCGTTCCAAACCAATTTTGCTGAGCGAAAATAAAAATAAGCGAGAGCGAGAACTATCGAAAGAAAGGCGACAGGAAAAATCTTTGAATGAACATAGCTCAGCAGCAGATTCCGAACCTGAAACTGTTTTTCCTCAAAAAGTGCTTAATTCTCGACCAACTGCGAATGTGAGCAATGTTCACATGCCACACATATTAGGAAAGAAACCAATTGCAAGAGATCTTATGAAGGAATTTCAAGCGGTTCCACCGACGCAGACCCCGGAGATAAATAAAGAAAAGGATGAGTCTGAAGATGTTTCTGGAGATAGCAGTTTTGTTGCAGGGACAGGGGAGTCTGAAACTTCGGACAGCGATTCGCTTTCGTTAGCGTAAGTGTATTTTCGATTTGACTTAAGGTCATCAGGAATAAGAAAAACTTCAACTTTGGTAATTTTCTACGTTTTATACTTTTAACTTCAGGTTCAGGAAAAGTAATCAAGACGATGGACACTACGTGAGCCTGAGACCTCCAACAGCTGCCGAACACATTGACAATTCTGGGGAATCTAGGGCGGCTACTTCTGCACAGTCAAATCCTTCAAGAATACCCACTACTGTTCCGGGAAGTAAAACAAATTCCCTGGTCACTCGAGGAAGATTGTCTCCTCGAAAACCCGAAACACCATCTGCATTTACAGTTTCTCAAGTACGTCCAAGTACTTCTCACAATTCTAATACGAATACCAAGGACCGGGATTCTATGAGTGATGATGACCAGATGACTACTGGTTCACAGTTCAAACCAAGTCAAATGTATCCTACATCATCACAAAATTCGCAAATTAGAAAACAAGATCAGACATCTGCCGTAACTTCAAAGTCTTCACCACGGGCAAAAGTATGGACTTCCACTCCAAGCCAACCTGTCGTCCCAAAACTGGCTTCAAAACCACGTCGTAGTCCAAGAAATAACTCTTGGGACTCCGATATAAGTGAGAATTAATAATTTATAGGTAAAATGTTTGCATGCTCGCACCGATGATATGTAATGTCTAATTGTCTTGTATAGTACTCATTTAATTTTGCATCGTAATAGTATTGTATCAAACCCTTGTTCCTGGTCATTAATCTAGTCCATTGCGTCAGTATTAAAAAGTAACAAAACTAAATAAATTAAAAAGTTTTGGCAATTTTGCTAGATAATAGCTTAGACAAGGAAATTTAATTCTTTATTGGCATTTTTTACTCATATGTCAATTATTTTTACACTTCAAATTAACTTCAAATTGTTTAAGAGATCAATGCAAAATCTTGTTTATTATAAATCGCAGAACATTTTAATATGTTAGCTAATTATAGAGTTATCAGAAATGTTTTTCCGGTTTCGCTTTCCTTCTCAACGCTGAACTTGTGGGTGGGTGAAAATAGTTGAGCCACATGAATTGCAGAAAGTGTATGGTCTGTTGGAGCCAGCGTTCGAATTTGTGAGACGTGATCCGGTTTGGAAAGTTTTGCTAGTAGCATGTAAATGATGAGTTGGTCTTGCATGAACTCATCAGCGCAAGCATTAGATTCCAAAAAATTCTTTGCATCTCCTTCGACTTTCTCCACTGCGGCGATGACTTCAGAAACTTGTGGATTTCTCCCAGGAAGTAAAAAGTAAAAACTTGCGCAAATATTCTCAAATTGAAAATAATATTCAACGGAGGCATATGACACACTATTGACTTGTACATTTCTCTTCTCGACGGAGTTCATGGCTTGGAGAATTGAATTTCCGGAATTCTGATACAGTCTTTGAGTCAAATTCAAGATCCCTCTTTTCTCGATCAATTTCCCTCGTTCAGTCAGATTGAAATGATTGAATTGTCTGGTAGGATTTGCTACTTTTAATTGAATGGATCCTCCACCCCTTGGGTAATAGCCAGGACGTTGCATCGTCACTCCTATGTCATAACCTAACATCTTCTTCATTGCAGGGACCCAAACATGGGTCAAAAAGTCAAAATTTGGTGCTTTCATGACGTGAGTTCCACCTAATACTCGAACTGTTGATGGTGATTTTAGTGTCAGAAGATATGGGAGAATACATTGAATACAAAGTGACACACTTCCAGCTGTTTTCAAATCAATGGTTGTCGCAATCCCTTCCAAGGGTCCAGGTGGAATGGTTGCCCCATTAAGGTCAAATTCTGTTGACCCCTTCCGAAGATTTTGTGTATTTGTCGTTGCACCGGTCAATCGAATGAGGGCTAAAACACTTTCCAAATGTTGAGAAGCAAGTCCAGGGTTTGGTCGATTAGCTCGAATATTTTTGACTTCCAATTTCCGCTTTAACACACAACTATAGGTGACGGCATTCCGAATTATTTGACCTCCGCCTTCACCGTGGGAGCCGTCTACCTCTACTACCTGTGTGTAATAAAAATGAATTAATTCAACAATGAGAACTAAAGAAGATGTCAATGTTGTGCTAATACTTATGTAGAACGTTCGATCCCTCGGATTGACAAAGTATATGGGTCTAATGGGTGTTTTCCCTACCACTTATACAGGGATATGGGGCACCTCCTTACCTTCCACAAACCAAATGGAAAGCAACACAATCACTACAAAAAGTATGCGACGGGTTAAGAACATCTTGCATTTTGCATAAGTCAATTCAAATGTACAAGTCTGTGTTCATTTATAAACAAAAATTTCAACCCGTTAATCCATACTTATAACTTTTTGAATATGATAAAAATAATTTTACTCACCTCTTCACTCGATCTTAAAAATTCTTCAGAATTGTCCATTTCTAGACAGTACGACAGTACAGTCCTGTCAAAGAATTTCGTCAGCTAGCTCTTGTTTCAATTTGAATTCTTGATGACTGTTTTAAATCCAAAACGATTCCAATCTACCACTTTTGTATAAGATATACAATTTTCTAAGCTGGTGAGTAGTGATGATGAAACAGGAAGTTTTATTACAGATAGTTAATGTTAATTTAATTTGGTGTAATTTTATGACTTTCTCGCTGTCCAGAGATTAATGAAAGTTGGAATTATTTTTTCTTAGAAAAATGAAAACTTGCCGACTTTGCCGCACTTCGTCAAGCACGTTGCCAATGTCTCATAATACCCAAACCCAAATACTTTACTCCAAATATTTAATTTTCACAAAAATTCAGAACTTGAGTTCAAAAGATAAAAGATTTTTGAATAACTTGTTTTTGTGGTTGAAAGTATGTATTTTGTATTTCAGAAATTGTTTACAAAAATCTTATACATACATTGTGGTTGTGGTCGTTCTATTTTTTGCAATCATCCGTCGGAATATAATTTTATTTGAAATCAAAAAATAGTCATTAACCATGATTCTGCAGTCAACTTAGTTTCCACGGAAACCTATCAATTTCTTGATTGTTTGACTGACCAAACTGTTAGACCGATTTCAGATACATGGGGACAGAATCCAACGAAATAGTCGTAGCTTAAAAAATCGTCAAAATACTCGAAGCTAGGTTATAAAAATGGTTGGGTAACAAGAATTCAGGACTCTCTACTGTCCACAATGAGTTCTTCCCGTGTAAATCAGGTGCCATTGGCATACAACAATCAGCAACAGCAACTGGCTCCAGAACAACGATTGGCTCCAGAACAACAGAATATTGCCCAACAGCCCGACTTGGATGAAGTTGTAAGTCCGAACCCACCTTCCAGGAACAATCGGACGGATAATCGACAAAGAAGAGGAAATCCGAATGGTAGCGGAAGCGATACTCGTATTCGACAACGAGCATCACCTAATGATGACATCGAAGACGACGAGGGCAACGATGAAGGACCTCGACAGAAGAAAGCTGCCTACTACAAGAGCCCTGACATTTGTTGCTGCGATCTCCAGTCCGGACTGGTCACAATGGCTGTTATTGATATAGTTAGTTGAATTCAATCTAAGCTTGTTACGGCGAAATTTTCAGATCTTGTTCGGCACATAAACATCGAATCTAAATCCGACATACTCGGATTACCCCAATAAGTGAACTTTAGTGGAGTTGGTACCCGAAAATACTTTTCCTTCAATTAGGTCGTTTTTCAGCCTAATTTATTTGAATGAACAGTAGTGAAATATATGCCAAATACGATCATCCATTCGTTTCTAGTTATCGGATTCCGATTCAATGCTGTAATTACCATTCCCGGAACAGTAATTACATAAGAATCCGGTGTTAAAATTCTGAATTTCTATTATCTCCAGATCGTCGGATTCATTTTCTTCGTGGTTGCTCTGAGCAAATACATTGGTCCTGTTCGAGGTTCAAGTAACAGCAGCGGCGAAGGCGGCGATGTGCCTGTCCATTATCATCGACGATACTTCTATCATCACCATCACCGGGTATGGCGCTTTAGACGAGCGGCAGCGGACGATAATATGACGACGACAACTACCACCACAACGACAACTTTGGCCACCACAACGACGACTTTGGCCACCACAACGACGACTTTAGCGACCACAATGGCCTCCTCAGATAACTCAGGGAGTAAGGAATTAATTGACATTTTTTAACCAAATTTTTTATTCAGTCTACGTTAAATTACTGGCTACTGGTAATTATTCGAGTAAAACCTTGTTGTATCGCACCGCTGATATTTAAAATATTAATGCATCATTATAAGGGCTGCAATTCCAATTTTGAAACGTACGTCAGTAATTTTATTCTTATCATAACGTGCTCTGACAACAACGTACTCATATTCTTGTCACGTGGTGGTATGGCATAACAAACTCGTCCACGGTTCCTGGAGTCTTGCATTTGAGCCTTAGTTTTTTTGGGAAGGACAAATACTAAATTCCAAATATGTCAAAAGTTTGTTACCCTTGCCGGGAATCGAACCCGGATCTCCTGGTTGCCGGTCAAGTACTCTACCTTAATTTTTATTTTTTTCAGAGGATTTCTTTGTACTGGCATTTATGTCAGCTCTTTTCATCACAATTGCTTCAGTCGCGCTTCTCTCAAGTGCACTTATGGTAAGGTCGTTATTATTGTGCAACTATATGTAAATTGACAATATATTTTAAATTAATCGTTACTTTGAAATTCATAGAGGAAAAGGACATTGTGCTGGGTGAGCTGCATGATAGGATCGCTGATCTTCCTGGCCGATTCAGTTCTTTACTGTATTTACGTATTCGGGAATGACGATGCAGGAGGGGCTTGGCCAGGTTTGGCAGGTCTCATTTTAGCCCTCACCTACAGAATATATGAGTCAGTTGTCGTCTTCTACTTCATTAAGGGTGAGATTCTAATTTGGAATCCTAGACTAGAGTTCCAGGACCCAAGTGAACTCTCACCGGCAATTAATTTCTATTGAATCCTTATCGCAGAACCTGACCCGCCAGTAGTTCGCTATGCTCCCGGTAGAGATGTTATTTACGACGATTCCCCAGCAGTTATCTATGAGCCAGTTTACGGCGGCGGCTACGGCGGTTATGGGTATGGCCGTCCCTATTATGGCGGTTATGGGGGATATGGATACGGCGCTGGACTTGGGGTAACAACTGGATTGGGCCTAGGATTAGCTCTCGGTAAGATAATATATTATAATACTAACGAGGGAACTACCCAACCTGTTAAAAATCGATTCGGCCACAAAAAATCATAACGGTTGGTAGGGTGGTTAAACTTATTCTACCGAGCACCGAAGAGTTCTTGTTCGACGGACGGCCACTGGTACCTGGTACGGTTACAAAATATAAACAAGATTTTTGAAAAAAGTACAAGGAGGGGTATATGAGTATTCTGTTCTCAAGATGTTAGCACGGATTATCCCTTTTAACTTTACTCAAAATCTGATTTCACGATCCAAAATTTCTTTAGAAAGAAATTTTTTTTTACGTTGAAACGGTAATAAATTCGGAAGATGAAAAACCTTATAACATACCATAATCTGAATGTATATTAACCCAGAAATTAATTTCAATTAAATATTATGACGCAAAGTATTGATTTGCGGGCCAAATACACACATATAATGCAAAGTTATAAGTTCCTTCGTCTTCTAATTTATTATTCGCAATATTTCTACAGGTTACTGGAAAAACTATTTTTGAACACATTTTGGGGAAAGCTGCAAGGGGACTGCCATGCTATGATGTTGAGTGTTAAGGCAGACTTTAGACATTTGGGATTTTAAACTCTAAATTTATGTGACCGTAACAGTGGTTGTCGTACAAAAACGCTTCGGCAGAATAAGTTTGACTGACCTAGCAACGTAGCAACCCTAAAAAATTTTGCGGTCGGAACGGTTTTTAACAGGTTGAATAGTTCCCTTTCCTCACTATTCACTCCAAACAAAGGGACAGATTAATTGGCACGAAATTTCTTAACAAATATTTCTTTTGTCAATTTAGGTGGAGGGTTTCATGACCATTATGACTATTGTGATGGCGGTTTTGGCTACGACTGTTATTGATAATGGATTGCGGAATCGAATTAGTTACTAAATGAATATTGACTAGATGTTCAACCTTCAACTGGATTGCAAGGAAGAAAAATACTTTTCTACTTAACATCTAAGTAGTATCAACAAAATTAGTTGTGCTTTTAACTCTGTCCCGAAATGCTGAGAATGATTAAAAAATGGATTACTCCGATTTACTAGTGAATTGTATTGAAACTCGTTACTTCCAGAATATACAGTACACGGTAATTTATAACCATTGTCGCAATCGACTTTTTCTTCTGTGCTTTCAAAAGATCAGGGTGCGCGTCGCGTGGTGTGACATCCCGATCAGATAAACTGGTCAGTACGCGGCGTTAGCGTTATGTAAATCAAGTCTGTAGAACTTACTGTACGTTCGTTTGAATTGTGGACTTTAATGGCTGCCGGCGCGAAGGATTTGGGCGGCCTTTCGTCCCGCTCTTCCTTTCACTTTCAGTCAGTTTCAGTGGAGGAAGAGTGAAGTGATGGTAGTGAATGGCACAAACGGCAATCCCAATTGACTCAACCGTCCGCCATCGAAGTCCAGAGCCAGAACGAACCCACAGTAAGTATTCCATTGCGAAGTATGACGGCGGGGATTTCATTTCTCTTTTATCACTTCTCCTTAGTCAGACAGTCAGAGATGACACACGCATATTCGTATTTAAATCTAAGATCAATACATATAATCAAGTCACCACAACTTCAGAATTTGCGGTGAATGACGACGCAGCCAAGGGGTTCGTCGCTTCTCTCGAAGCACTAGGTAGTCAGAGAAAATTGACATCGGGTTCATAGTAATATCATAAATCATTTAGGTTTTGAGATTTGCAAACCGAGTTCTTCACGAACGGACAAAATTATGGATTTGAAGCTCCGATTCGTGTCGTATGCCGTCTCACCATTGCGAGGGGCTACACGTTGCCGCTAATCCTACTTCGTAGACTAACAAATAACGAGGTATATTCACTAAAAATCGACCAGAATATCAATGTCCTCAGTTTGTAAGGTGGTTCGTAAATGGAATATTTAAAATCTCAGTCCTCTCTGACCCGATTCGACCCCACCCCACCAAAGTTGGGGGTTAAAAGTGTATGGTGATAAGTCGATTTATGGGAATTTTAATTTCGGTCATCAGAGAAATCGCACGTACGCGGTTATTTTATGAAACCAGATTTGGCGAGGAGAGTCCTTACCTTGCCTTCGAGTGTCTTTTTTTCACTTTCGAGGCAAGAAAATAAGAGTTCTGCAAATGTTCACATATTTTATATGAGACGACGATAACTACGTCAGAATACAAATACATTGTGATTGTGACAGACAATGGCGTCAAAATCTGTTCCTGTTCGATTCCTGACGTCAGCTTGCACGCCCTAGATTTATATTTATAGTTTATGTAATTGTAACGAGTGTAGAAGAAGCGCATTGTTAGTTGACAAAGGTCACACCTACCTGTGTAACGTTCGTAACGGTTTCGTCTGAATGACTTTTCAGATTATCGCTCTCGCGGTTTTAGGCTCCCTAGGTACTTTTACTTTTACCGTCGCCTTTCAGTAACGATGAACTGGTTGAAACAAATTCCAGGAGCATCTTGTCCAAAACGGTCCAAAACTTCAAGGAAATTAAAATTGGACAAACTTGCTTGTATTACACAAATGAGAATTTGGTGCTGGGTATCACCCAGTGCAGTGCGGTGAAGTCAAGAATGTTTTGAATGACTAAGAATATTGGGACCAAGTTTTTGCAAAACCGTTGTAGGAAAATGCTGGCTTTTTTCACCTTCGTCGTGTTTGAAAAAATTCCGTACACAGAAGACGATGAACTGAATGACCTGTTGCAGGTATAGATATTCAAACATATTAGCATTAACTATTTCAGTCTGACAAAAAATATTACTCTTTATTGCTTAATATTTAATTTTAAAGCCAAACACTCCCAGCTGGCTATACACGTCTCAGTTGAACTGATGGAAACGAAGCCAGAGGTCGACGTTGCGTTGAGTAGCTTGTAAGGATTTCTATTTCTGTTCGTTTAAGCACATATTAGATAAAGGAGATTACCCTTCTAGATTAATTTTAAATCTTTTTTGGCCAGCCAACTTTACTGGTAGGGTTTGATTTTGCGGCTACTGTTGGCTTGACATTTGGTTGCTTGCAATGCAATGAATTTTATGTGGACATTTTAGAGAATAATCGTCAATCCAAAAGTGTGATTATCATGGGTGGAGTTTTTCACTTGTATTATGCGATTGAGTCGGTAATGACGATCCTCGCTCACATTAACAACATCAGGATTTTATATGCATGCTCCATCGCATGGCATGGGCGAAAAAATCCAAGTGATTCATACGAAGTGGTGGCCGATAGAATGAAATCAACGATTCCAGCGTTTGCACGTGCCGATAAATCAAGGAAATAACCTTCACTCGGTCTCTACTTTCTATTGCACTATCAGAGAGAGTTAGAGCAGTTAAATTTGACAATTAATTCGCCCTCAGCATTATTTTCCTACATCGTCATAATTCATATGCGTGGTTTTTCGGAGACTACGCACGAACGTCAATTTAAAATTTACATACCATGATCAAATCGAAATGCGTCAAAACTCGGTTCCAATAAAATGCAAGGAAATTATGCTAGATTTGCTGAATGGACATGAAACATTTCCATATCAAGTCTCAATGAGCATGGAAATATTCTTGAAATCTTACTCAAGTTTTGCTACTATAATTTTGAGTAAAAATACTTCTGTGGCTGAATCAGTAAGCATCAGAAATCAGAATCAGAGATTTCATTACAACAATCTTTGCGGATAAACACTCTCTTTTGTCCGGTTTTCATTCTGGCCGTTTAATATAACATTTCAAAATCAATTTTTTTAACCAAACATCGGAAATGAGATCTGCTTTCTACAACTCAAAAAACTGGTTTTCAGCATATTTCACGTAAATAAACAAATCTACCTATTATCTTGACTCGACAGTTCAGAAAATATCCCATATTATCCATATTAGATTTGGTTGCGGTGCCGCATCTCATTTTCATATAGCGCGTATTCTATAATGGAGGTAGTTAGTAAGAAGGGCAAGAATTGCAATTTACGCTGTTCTCAACATTCGGACCGTCTATGCATCCTACACATCTCCTTGACATAACTTATTTCTAGATAAACCTTTTCCTTGGTTTTTTACTACTAAATAGATTTATCCGTTCAATTTCCTTTCAACAAATCGAAAACTGTCCTAAAATCCATCCAGATTCTCTGCAATTTACTATTCCGTACTTTAATTCTTACTCTTGTAGTTTTTAATTGAGAAGTAGGAAACTTTGGATGGGATACGCATTTAAGCATAAACTCCGTAGCTCACATAGCTTGAATACAAGCAATGGCGTCACCATGATTTATCAGTGAGTGTTGTTAATAAATAAAATAAATAAATGGGAGTTTACCTCAGGCCGCACTTGCACTAGAGAAGAGACCTCTAGTGCGGCTGCCCATATCTCC
>JAQGCA010001985.1:0-15228 GCA_034698945.1 Protaphorura quadriocellata
GAAGATTTCTCACAATTGTATTATATGTTTTATCCGGTTTTTTTGACCCGGAAGTATTTCCGGGCTTCCTGCTAGTATATACATAAACTCCAAGCCCGGGCCAGGTCTTAGGTCAATTAAAATAATTACAAATTACACGCAAATATATGAATGTAATTAGGTAATTATAATAACAATCCTTACATGAATAAATCAAAAGTTTGTGTTTACAATAAATTGTGATTCCTATAAAAGGAGAAAAATTAGTAAGTAAGTAAGTTGTTAAATACGGGAAGATTTCACGTGTAGTTGACTGCTGCATCAGCTAACACTAGAAGTGAAATCTTCTTGGTTAAACACACACACTTGAAATTATTTAATTATAGTTGAATACTCAATTATAATTCAAGTTACGGGGTTCGAATTGGGGATTTTCTTTGTACTAATACTAACATTGCAGACATTTAATGGACAATTTTTTTTAAAATTAGAAGTAATAGAAAAAAATACAAATTATTTCGAATTACAGGCTTGGTTCTGACAGGAATTAATTACAATAACGTAATTGCAGTTGTAATTTTGTAATTAATTGCAATTACCAAGTAAATTGACCGCCCAATGTTACTTGTACACATCGGATTTAGAATCTCGATATATTTCATCAACTGAACTGTATATTTAATATTTATGTTTACTTGAATTGTGCATAGTACCTTTGGATCTGCCATATAATTATCCTCAAAATGTGTATCTTAGAATTCCTTAGACAAGTGTATGTTCCGCAAGAGACAAGTTCCACCGTCATTGTGCAATTCTTTCTCTATGCTCGCGTCTCGTGTCACAACAAAAGCGTAGATGGCAAAATTCTTGAATTTAGTTCGACATATCGGATTTTTTTTTGATTTGGTGAAACCACACTCACAATTACGATTTACGATTGGGACAAATTGACATTGCTTTCGACAGTTAAATTTCTCCGTTTTTTGCACGGCCTGCCACACATCGGACGTCGATTTTATCGTCATTCTGAGATATTAGTTTGATTTCAGACGCAACCAAACGGTTTTGACTTTGAGATCAGTTTCAGATACGTTGGAAGCGAGAGACACAAAATAGGAAATTGACAGTTCTTCAGTTCTTGTAAGAATTTTAAAATTAATATTTTTGTTGACTTAATATAATATCATGCGTCTGTTTGTTTATCACGCAATTTATTCATTGTTCGTCGCGGAATTACTGATATATTTTTTCTTGATGTTGACGAGTCAGGCAGGTCAAGTCAGAAGTCGGCATTCAATTGCTTCCAATAAAGATTAAAAATTATGGCGGATGTGGAGATTAAGATGAAGGATCGAACTGTCAGGTCACGGTCCCCACGACGGTCACGTTCTCAATCTCTTCCATCAAGATCATTGTCACCTTCCCGATCACGGTCTAGGTCTAGGGGACGTGGTGGTGGTGGTCGTGAGCGCAGACCAGCTAGGGATCGTTATGATGGACCTGCAGATGAGAAATTGGCAATGTATATTCGTGGACTACTGGAAGAAAAAGAAGATCTGGATCCAAAGAAATATCCTTACATTCATAGACTTATTTCAAGTGGTAAGAGAAGTTTCATCAGATGTTTTCAAAAGTTGATTTAAGACAGTTGACCGGTTTCTCCGTTTGCTACGCGCTAAAGTGTAGCTCAATCGCAAAACTGCGCCCCTTCATTGAGATCTTTAGAAATTTAGAAATTTATTCGTCACAACAACACCACTTGAATACAAGGTCATTACGAAGTAGCTACATACATATAAACATAAATATATGTCAACATTAACAGTTCTCTATTACAAAATCAACACAAGAGAGATCACATGTGTTATAACGTTGGATTGGATGTAAGTTTATTTACGTCATCAAAAATCATAGCCCACACAACATTAACATCAAAAATGAAACATTGAATTAATTATCAGTAAAAGCACCCTGTCCGAAATATCAGCTTCAGCATTTTGTCTAAATAGTGAGTACGTAACTCTGATTTATTCCCAATAGTGGCTTGGTCTTAACTATATCGGTCAGAATGGTATAGCTTTGAAGAGTAATCGAACGATTGTATTTGTTGCTTAACAGAAATTGATAACATCACTAAAACTGCTTCTGGTGTCGTTCCAGAGGACGGATTCATCGATTTGTACAATGACACACCGATCACACTGAGTGTGAAAGCTCTTCCTCCAGCCAAGGTGTTTCCCAAGGTATGTTTGTCGTGACTTGGTGGTGAGGTGAGTACTGACATTTTGGTAGCACTCAAATCACCAAATCACGAAAATTATGTTGTGTCGCTTGAAATCCATATGTTTCTGTTCAGATTTTGTAAATTTTTGAAACATTTTTATTTGTGTGCGTTACTGAATTTATTTGAGTGTGTCACTGAATTAAGCCATTCTACTTATACCTAAATGTATTAGGATGCGTCGGATAAAACACGTTAATAAAGAATCAAATCAATGTACACATTCAAGAATGCGAATATTCTGCTTTGTACAGTTCAATTATGCGGGACGGATCATTGGGCCTCGTGGGACATATCTGAAGGCTCTAATGAAAGAAACTTGCTGCAAGATGGTACTATTAGGCAAAGGAGTAATGAAGGACAAAGAAAAGGTAAAATTGAACAAGTATAATCATTCCTTATTTCTTTGGTATCCAACCATTTTTTGTTTTCATTTTAAGGAGCAAGAACTAAGAGATAGTGGGGATCCAAAGTTTTTCCATCTCCATGAAGGTAAAACATTAAATTTGTTTCTTACCTATTAGTTTATAAATAAAACTGTATTTTACACTCAATTTAATTTATATTATATTATATTATATTACAAGATACTATATATATTATGTCATAGATATGCACGTGTCCATCAACGTGACAGCTCCAGCTTCCGAGGCTTATGCGAGGGTTGCCTACGCTCTTTCTTGTTTGAAGAAGCAAGTCATGAATGATAATCGAAGTCTGGAGTCACTTCCTTGGATCGCACATGCCACTAGAGTTCTGGAGAGTGGAGGTACAATGCAAAGTAATCGGCATCCTTCACCACCGAGACGTCCCACACGTCCTCCACCGAATTATCCTCCTACTACTTATCATCCACGAGAGGAGTATCAACACAAATCTTACTTTGAGAGATCTCCGGTTAGAAGTTATTTGGTTAATTTATGCTGCATGCAACAAAGACAGTTCAGACACTTCAAAACTGGCTACCTTTTTTTATTTAGCAACAATATCGAACATACGCTCGCGAAGAATCTCCACCTACAAGGGCTATGGAATATGCTGCTCATGCTTCACGATCGTACCCGGGTCATAGTTCTCGGCGAAGTCCCGCTCCGCATTCTCACGGTTACGACTATCCACACACTAATGGACCACCAGGCCCACCTATGGATTATCCACCACATTCCTATGGGGGTAAGCAAATTCAAATTCAAATTCAAATTTATTCATCGCAAACAAAACCCTTAACAAAGGAATTACATTGGAGCTCAATATAGAGTAAGTTACGTATATTTGTTGACTACAGAGTAAATCTAATTAAACAAGTAGCTAATATACAAGGTACATTTCACACTAACGTAAGAACGTTAGTGTAACCAAATTCGTTTTATTTAATTTAGGTGGTGGAAGAGGCTCTTGGGATCCTTCATCCGGATGGCAAAAGAACAAGCCCTGGCCGCCAGAGTCGTCTCCTCGATATGCTCCTTATAAAAAAAATTAAGGGCTTGTTGGCCAACCTTTGAATGGGTAAGGTTTGCGCTCTAATTGTGACTTCGTTCGTAATCACTATTCACCCTCCAGTTTCCAGAAACTTGGAGAGGAGAGTGCTTTTTGTTCACTGCTGAGCAATATGACTACTTTGCTATTTAATTGTTTAGCTTTTGCTTTTGAATAACAGTAATCTCCATTCTCTGTGTTTTTTTTTCACATTTCACATCGTTAAATCCAGATTTTAGTATTTGATAATATGGCGTTTACGAAATATACGGACGAATAGTTCGCATTTTTGGATCTTGACGGCACTACACAGCATGAGAAAATGATATAAAAACTACAATATAAGTTTATAGCATTACTCTTAAAATTATAATTTGGGTTTACGATTATTACGTGGGATAATCACACCACATATTTATGAGAACTTAATTCTAATTGGTGTTTTGTAAATAACTTAGAAATACGTTTACTTTTCAAAATCTGTTGGAGCAATTTATATAATTTATTTACTATCTTGCTGAATTCTATATCTTCTTGGTGTTTGTGAAACGTGATTAGTGTAGAAGTAAATGAAGATAATACCGGAACTGATTCTTTTGAAAACGTAAAATTCTGAAGCGAATATCATACTTACAATGCTATAAAAGTGCTACAAATTAAACAACTTGAACTCCTTGAAATATTGAAATTACCATAACCAAGGATATAATCTAATGGAATAATATTGGTGTTTTAGAAATAAATGTTTACTCCTTTTTGGCTTTTCACAGAAAAATATAGTGTCAAAAGTGAATAACTTAATTTAAAATACTGAAGTGTACACTTATTTAGAAGAAATAATTTATTTTCAATTCGGCATTAACTAAGAACACAAACGATGAACGCTAAATAATTTGTCCCAAACAAATTCAGACGCAAGGCATTTACTGGAACAACGGAAAGCGCGAAATGAAATTATTGTTTACAAATATTACGTTGTACAAACTGGACAAATTCTGGGGTGGTTGATAAAGATAACACCCGCCTAGAGAAATAATATTTGACAAGCCTCTAATTCTGATGAGTGATGAATGTCCAAACAAGTAATGACCGGTTTTACATTTATAATATTTACAATTCACCAACCAGAAAACCAATTCAATTAATCATAGTATTATGCGTTATGCTTTAAGATTTGAACACCCAGGTAGTACCAATGGAATTGGGGCGTACGAAGTAACATTATTTATTGTTTGATAAATGGATAAACCAATATATATGTCAATTCTTATGGCCTACATAACTGGTGACTCACGGTGGAAATATTGGTGATATAAAAGAAGATACAAATCCTACAATGAAGTAATAATGGTCTTATTATTGCTTTTGAATCCTTATGTACATACGAAACTGAAGCCTGGACTTTCGTTTTTTCAGGGTTTCATTCCTATGTCCCATTATATATTATTTTTTAACAAGTTTTACAAAATCATAAACTACGTTCTTGATACGATATAAACTCCAGGTCGAATTAATACGTCCCTAACTTTCAAGTGGAAGTAACTTGCAAAAATTCTGGACCACCAGCCGAAAACTTAAGCATTGAGTATTGTTTTTATATTAATTTTCGAAGCAGTTAATTACTCGATACGCAAAATCAGTCCATGACATTTCTGGAATATGCGAAAAATAGTAAGATTAAGATACAACTCCCAGGTACGTTTAAATTCCCAACATTTGTTTTTTTATTTGATTTAATCCATATTCCATACATAAGAATAATGTAAAAACATTTGTGTCTTAACTATTATTTTTTTCTAGATCCAGTCCGAAAGTTTTAAATAGTTTCAGTCTCTTATAAAGCCCTTTGGAAGAGAACGCGAGTTATATATAGCGTGGGAAAATGAAACAAACCCAAAACCCCCTGTGAATACAATTGCTTCACCAAACAAAAAACAAGATCCCATGCAACCTGGATCTGAATGGACTAAGGAATGTACACAAAAAATAATTCATTGAGCAATCAGCTCTTCTGCTGTATATTCGTAGAATCCTCTAGCAGTGCCTGTGACCAAACAAATAGTGTCGGGTTCTTCATGAGACAACAACTCCTCGTAGTTGTTTCTGTTCAACAATGGGTGGGACGTGGCGTTTAACCCGTCCCACCCAATGCCATCCCGGTCCATTCCCACAGCAGCTTTCATGAACACCGGAACATTTTCTGCTACAAGGTTCTCAACTGCAAAGAAATCCTGGAGTATATACCTGAAAATTAGAAGAAAATTGGGATGTTTATTATCGTTGTCCTTCGAAGCAATTAAACTAGCTCATTCCGGATATCGCTGTCACTATTTACCATGCATTGGTGGTAGCAATGTAATGGATCTTGGAAACTGGGAATCCATTGAATGTTCCAGCAGCGACAAGAGTATAAGCCCCCATGTCTGTGAAGTAAAGCCAGTCACCCACGCCCATGGTTGGCAGGAACACATTTGAACACACTTTGTCCATACCGTCACAGGTTGGTCCCCAGATTGAACACTCGGCCAGTTCCTCATTTTCATTTGAGTCCTACAAATTAAGAAAACAAATACATTATGAATCCAAAATCTAGATTGTAATTAAAACCGTCATGAGATTCTGGAAAACTTACACGAAGAATTTCCGGCTTGACTACAGCGTGATCATAAAGAACACAATTGAAGCTTCCGTATACGCCATCGTTGATGTAGTACATGAAGGTAGTTGGACCATCTTCATTCTTCAACTCTCGAATAGAATGCACTTGAGTCATCAGCGTAAATGCGGAGGCGACATAGAATCGGCCCGGCTCTGCAATAATTTCCACACCACACCCCTCCGGAAAGAACTCATCCAAAGATGTATTCACGACGCTTGCAATCTGAGATATGTAACAGAGATTCACTCGGGATTAGTTTTGAGAAATTACTTTAATTTTAATTCGTCATAACAGTTTTTAATTTGACTCAAATTAACTTACGTCGGTGATACTGGTTCCCGTATTCCCTGGGTACCCACCACCAATATCCAAAAGAGACATACGATGTCCCATATTTTCGCCAACTCTGAAAAGCCAATGAGATGACTCAATTGCACGGCGAAAGACCGGTGGATCCATACAACCAGAACCAACATGGAAACTGACTCCAACAATATTCAATCCCAACTCCTTAGCCACAGCAAGAAGAATTGGAGCATCTTCCATGGACACTCCAAACTTCATACCCAAAGGGGCTTGAGCCTTTTCAGCCTCACAACGAATGCGAATAAGAAGTCTAAAATTCCAGGGTTTCAAATATTAAATAACACAGGCGCCTTCCAAATGAATATCTAAAAGTACTTCGTTGAAAATTTACCTTGCTTCTGGATGAAGCTTCTTGATTTTGTAAAGTTCACAATGATTGTCGAAAGTCATCGTATTCACCTTCATATCAAGAGCTGCCCGGATATGAGATGCCTGTTTTGCTGGATTTGCAAAGATAACATTGTTTGGATGCACTCCAAGGTCGATTACGATCTTCTTCATTTCACCCTGCAGTCATCGAATATCGGGGTTAGGAAAGCTCGGACAAATATTTTGCAACATGGAGTTTTTGTGCGTTGGATGATGTACCTTACCTTAGAGGCACAATCAAATCCAACTCCGAGTCCAATCAAAGTCTTGAGAACGAGTTCATTATCGTTGCATTTGACAGCTGAGGAACAATGTAAAAAAATGTTTCAAACGAACCGAAAAAAATCCAAATACTGTGCTTTACACGCAGGTGATGAAATAGACTTACCGTAGAATGGCTTCACTCTTGGCATGTTCATTATCCACTCACGATGCTTTTGGATAATATTTCCTAAGTTGCATACAAAAAATGCTTCCTCTTGGTCCTAAAATTAAGATAAGAAGGAATTTAGATTAATTTTACTGCCAGAAAGAGTAAACATTTTCAAGGTTTACCTTTTCCTTGATAATTTCAGAAGCGACGTTTCTTACGAGTTCCCTACAATTGGGTAGTATTTGGATTCTTTCATCAAAATCAGTAGCCATTTTCTCGTTCAAAGTCCAAACTCCCTGAAATAAGGACATTCATTAATATTTGATTAACTGCACATACTTATGCATACCGCGTGCTATTCATGTAGTAGATTTATTGACTTCTACGCTTCTGCTTGAGAAACATTGCTTTGTTAATAATTTGTAGCGAGAAACTCATTTTTCAAAAGCTCGTTTTCCTCATTATCATAATACTATCCAGTTAAAGCTAATAATAATACAGAACCAAACCCCCTATTTGTGTTTAGTTAATGAGGTGATTATAATACTCCAATCTCAAATGGAATATGACATAGACAAAATACAAGGATGCTGATGACCAATGTTATGCTATGTAGATACCATTTCAGAACGATAGATGATGCCCGATGATTCACAAATGGTGTTGCCTGGAGTCGGGACATGTACCTATTATAGTACTGACTGACAGATCCAGTCTTGTATCCTGAAATTGATGCTTTCATATGATATGTGATGAAATTATGCTAATTTTTTCAGAGACACAGGTCGACAAGACATGTCTACATGTCTGCGGTCTACTTCTACGTCAGTCTATTCATAAATAATTCTGCTTTCGATTGCTATTTAAGGAATGAATGGAAGTTGACAGGCAGTTTAATTTTAATTATGAGTAACCGTACAACTAACTCCAGAAATGAAGTAATAATTTTGACTTTGCTACCAGGCAGGCTGACCTCTAAACTATAAAATTGTCACGCCGGCCACGCGTTGAATTGGTCGAAAGTCTTATTAGTCTTTACATAATTAATATGCTATATGCTCGACTAAAGTTTATAAAATCTTCCCTCAGAACTGGTTTTCCCGTTCCTTATACAACAAAGTGATCGAGCATGCAAATCGTAAGTGTGTAAATGCAGAACAGATAATTAGATAACAGCTATACTGTAGTCGAGGGTAGAAATTTTTGCTTGCTAGAGCGTGAACTTCCTGACGTCATCGTCATCTGGAAAAAAGTTGTTTCAGGTTTGTCCAAGGTTTCGCGGTATGGTAATGCCGAGTGTGGTCATTTTCATTTCATTCCAGTTGTCCAGTCAGTTCTTAAAACTTTGAACCTCTACGTCACTACACAATTGCGCGTGTCCACGATGCGATATAAGGATATAACTTGATTCTTTCTTAGTAATACTCTTAATTCGGATGGTCCGGTCTGGGCTGACTGGAGTCTGACTATAAAAATGCGGTGGGCGTCGGGATGTGATTATCTGACCGCATATAACTTCACACCGGAAATTATATTCGGTATCACCGGCCCTGGAATTATTCTCTGGACTTGTATGTACAAGTACCTGACAATCCTGAGTTTTGTGTGTGGGATGACATTATTATAGTCATCAACTTCATAGTTCAGATACCGATACCACACATTCAAAACGTTGCGTTGGCTTAAATTCTCTATTTCTACGAGGGAGAAGGCACCCAACTTTGCAATGCAGGTTCAGAATTATAATTCTGCATCAAGCATCACTGAAATTCGAAAATTCCAAGTAACCGAGAGTCTAACTTTAATAAATTAAAAAACTTTAATGTTTTTAGTAGGAAGGAAAAAGCCAAGGCGGGTAAACCGGGTACTACCCCGAAGACCTTGTTTAAATCACACACATTCATTTTACTTTCAAAACTGAAGCGTTTAAAGCAATTCCGTCCGACTGAATAAAACGAAGATGATTCCAAGTAGTAGTCCTAATTTAATTTCCCAATCACGGACGTCCATTTTACTAAACATTTCTTATATGAGGAACAAGACAACTCTGGAATTTACACTGTAACCGTATCCTGTCCCTGTCCCTGTCTCAGACGACCGGGTTCGGGCGAAAAAACAAACGTTTGATTGATCCAGACCGCTTTATGGTACGGGTACGTAGAGGTTAAGACTGGACCACTTAAGAATCCACCCTTCCCCCCAGCTTTTAGATCGGGTGACACAAATCCTGGTCGCCTAAGTCAGGTGGTCCTCCCGACAAGGATACGTTTCATTATTTCCAGACACTTCATCATTCATATAAGTAGAAACCGTTGACATTCGATGTGCACGTGATTCCCATTTATCCAAGTAACGTTGAAAAAACTGTCGTATTTGAAAATTTGAAAGTATATGCATGCTTGTTGATAAACTTACAATCCAAAGTGATGAATCAGATGAAGTGTGTTTTAAATCTGAGAAAAGAGTCCTGTCCCAAAGTGAGTGTGGTGTATTTCGGATGCAGAGCCGAGCCCACAGCGAGTATTGTAGATCTTGCCTGAACAAACCAATCGAGGAAACTGACGCTTCAAAGTTCTGGTAATGATAGTTAAATACGAGGACCAGAATCAGACACCCCTTGGACCAAAAATCCTCCTCTCGCCTTGACCGACCGCCACCGCGGTCGTGTCCCCCCAACAATTATCTCACTCATTTCGTCATCAGCCTTTGTACAATGGGGACATAACCAATCAGCCAAATCCATTCCCAGCCAGGCCATTGCCATTTCTCGTACGCAGGAATCGCTCAAATTACAAGTACTTCCCTTATACGATATCGGAAACATATTCTTCTCCCTCATTCTAATACCTACAGGGTGGTTCAGAACAAATGCTCGTCATTACTTCTTTGTTATGTTGAGGTTCAATCCGCAGAACTGGCATGGTGTATCCGTAGATTTACATCTACTAGAGTCCTCAGTGACCTATTCCTGGCCCCAGCACCGATTTTCTTCATCTTCATATTCCGAAAGTCGAACCCAAGACAAAGCGGAGCTGAAAAGCGAACGTAAACGTAACAATGATAAAGTCCATTATTGGTACTGTTCCGAAATAGTCGAGCTATGAATTAAACAATGAGCAATACGGTGGTTTCACTGATGCCATTCCAACGACTAAGCAAACCGTAAATTACGTTATCATATCTTACTCGAAAGCGCCTCTTGAGATTACACCTCGGTCTGTTTGTTTTGTACATTTTATATGGCATACCCTGTACATCATGTCCCTAATCCTTATCGACGTCGACAATACTAAACAAGCTGAGGAATCTATCAGGATGACACATCTGTCTCTGCCTGTCGTGTACCCTCAACTTGTGGGCTGCGTATTATTAAGCATAAGGCCATGGGACTATGGGACTGCCACAGCCTGTCTGGTTTTTAATGAATGAGAAAATGTAACCTGAAACCTATTTTTCACCAGAAGTGTGGTGAAGCAGATAAATCCAGTTCAGTCTACCCATGACTGCTTTTATGAGACCCTAATACTAATACATTTATCCCCACCATTGGATATCCTGTCATTCCAGTCCTGTACTTTGACACTGAGATTGACGTAAAAACGTAGAAGCATTGAGCATAAATGCGTACTTTACACTCATACAACTACATAAGAACTGGCTGTGGCGAGTTGGGAAGGGTATCTTGTTTTTCTTTTGACTTGGGGTTGACCCATCCATGACTTCATCAAATCACCCTCCCATTTTATGGAAGAGGATGATTAACTCTTGGGTTGGTTTGTAAGCGTGCAGCAGTTAGGGTAGGTGTTGTTGACTGTTGACCTAAATCTTTCCAGAATTATTAATACATTCGTCTGGAAGTAACTCGTTTGTAATAACGTCACAAAAGCTTGATTTATAAATAATGCGTATTTTGTAGGAAGATGAGACTACTTAGTAGAACAAACGTTTTTTTCCTAGAACTCATAATATGGAATTGTGAATCAATGCGGGTATTCCTCAGAAACAACTGGAGAGGTCTTATTGCTGTCGAATAAACGAGAACTTCATGCTACATGTTTTCCAATTCTAATTAACCTGAAGTTTCTGCTCTGCTTCGTGTTGACTAGTCGACTAAATAAAGTTAGAAGTCGTAACGGAATTTTACAAAATTACTCATAAACAGATTCAGATTAAACGATTCTGCCAACAACTGCAACCCAGAAGATTCAACATATCGTCAGCGAATGTGGTCAGGAATTTGCGCATCACTTTTGTCCTGGCTTCAACGTCTTCCGATCATGTGGAGATTTTTGCTACTCCACAATTCTTATGAAAAACAGCAATTAACGAAATTGCAACCAGTGAATTTTCTACCAGCATAGAAAAATCTCACTTCGAAGATTACATGTTTTATTAGGCGGATATTTTGTGATAATTTACAAGGATAGTGAATTTCTCAGAAAGCGAAAACAGGCAGTGAACCTAATTTTGCGGTATTTCTGGAATTAGAGAGGTAAAGAAAGTAGTAAGAAATGTCCATGTTACATCTCGAGGGTTAATTCTAGCATTTTCTTGAGCTTCAGCAATTAGCTCAACTGGATTCTCTTCTGATGCTGTTGTAACCTGAGTTTCCTGAGGATTCACTCCCTCACCCACCACCGCATTCACTCCATTCGCTTGAACTTCCGGTTGCTGATTTTCCCCTTCTCTCCTAAATATTTATTAAGACACGATTAGACAATCTGACATTGATTAAAGTGAGCACTCATTTCGAACTCAGAGATGGACCAGGTATCCTATCTGGCAAATGTGACCCGGCACGGTTGTCTAGGTTCAGTGCAGAATTTATATTTACACACGCGTAGCCGGGTACAAAAGAACCGTAACAAACTCGAATTCAGAAAGATAGAATTTTGTTCCTTCAAAAAAATAAATGCCAAGTAATGAATAACATTTCACGTACGGAGGTTCTGGTACCGGGTTTGCTGGTGCTCTCTGTGCGGCCGCGGGGGCATCTTGCACAGCGGGTTGTCTTCCATTCCATAGAAAAGGTCGACGTTGTAATCTAAAGATGTGAATACAATACTGGTGGTTCACGATATTGCAGGGAAGTCGTAGTATTTAAAATGCACATTGTACAACATACGCCGGACTTACATAAAGACTAGAGCTGAAAGTATAACCACCAGGAAGAAACGCGTGAAGTTCGAGTAGAAGTAAACGACGCTGAAGATTAAAGCTACCCGACTACATTAGAAATAAAATATTATGTATCAATGGAGCAAAATGAGATTAAACTATGAAGCGTATAGTAATTTTACCTAAAAGTGTACATCCAGTCAATTACATCCCTCGGTGGGTCATCGTCATCCCGTGCGGCTGCAACTCGGGCAGCATTTGCGACTCGGGCGGCTTCTGCAGCAGCTCGTGCGGCCTCCGCAGCGACTCTTGCCTCTTCAACTCGGGTGGTCTCTCGAAGTCTTTCCGCTTCTGCAGCGTTAGGAATGTCTTGTGTACTCTCACCTGCGTTCCCTCTATCTGGAGCATCACCTGTAAATTAGTTGAGAATAAAAATATAAATCAAGGGGGAAGCGGTTTCGCCATTAAAAAATATCAAAAATTATATTCTCCAAAATGGAAGCCAAAAAATAAAAATGGCTAAGTTGAATTGAAAAGTGAGAGAATACATGAATCGCGTTTGAATTTGAATATTTGGGCAGGGACTACACTATTGTTACATGTGGAGAAGAATGCTGTAATATCTAGAGATTCGTTAGATCGTAACATAATAGTGACAAAATGGATTCCTGCGACCTTGTGGATTACATTTACAGAACGCATAAGTCATACAAATCATGGGTTCTCGAAATAAAATAAGGAGAAACGCCTATCAGTGCTGACTTCATGAAATGAACTCCCTTTGAAAAGTTGTTTAAATTATCTTTGTGCGTACATTAACATATCAAATGTCTCTTCTGGAAAGCAACCCCTTCAGTGGATTCGAAAGATATCTGCCCAAAACTTGATCAGCCTTTCGGTGGAATGTTTGATAGTTGGATAGTTAATTTCGTACACATAATATTAACTTAGTATTGCAAGTTTCGTAATTGTAATTACCTGGTGAATCAATATTTGTATTGTGAGGAGTTGCATAGTTGATCGGGTGTAGGTGTTGCAAATTGTTCCAGTCCACAGAGTTGTATCGCCCTTGAGACCTACATCCAAATGCCAGAATTAAAACTACATCCCAAAGTTTATCAACAGCTAGGAAAGTACGAATAAGTGAAGTTGGCCGTCGTTCTCAAGCACGATTGTAATGATGGAATTCAATTGGAACAATTAAAATGGATCAAAAACATCAATGTAATTAGGGCGATACTTAAAGTAATCCAAAAAGCTAGAGCAATCCGTACACAAAATATGGCGTATGAGGTGAAAAATGTCATAACACGACTAGGAAAGTTATTTCGATTTGTGCGAAAATTGAACGAAACAAGACAGAATTAAAAGTGTGTAATGAGATTTGACAGAATTATTTTTAGGCCAATCAAACCAAGTCAGTCATCTTAAAATATGAAACTTCTAACGTAAATTTTTCAATGGTCGCATTCATATACTTATTAGTTTACACTTTTCAAATGGAAGTATATTATAAGAATATAAGGGTTACCATTACCATTCATTCATATAAGTCATCATCTGTTGAACGTATTGTTGGTGAAGACCAAGAAGTTCAGGGGGAACTCCTGCGGACCGCTGGGCAAATGGCATTGACTGCGCCGCCGTTGGAGCTGGAGTTGTCGGTACATTTTTACTTGTTTCTTGTGTTCTATCAAAATGAAATCAAGTAGAAGTGAAATAGGTATGATTATTTAGTAATGAACAGTTTATTTTAAACTTTTATTTCTTCAAGAGAAACAAACGAAATAGATTTCATAGACGTAAAGTGTGCTGAACTTCCACTGTTAAAAATCGGTTGTGCTTATTCTTACCCAGATGATTGTTGACGCTGTGGTTGAAAAATATTTGATGTGCAAGCCAAGTGAAGGGTAAATGATGATTGCGAAGGTTCACTGTTTGGAAGCAATACTTGAGCTAGCGTTTGGCTATCTTCTAACAAGTGTCCCGCGTATATGAGTCTTTGGTCTCCAATTTCCTGTTAAAACAAAAGAAATACAGACGTACAGTGACAAGGATACCAGAATTTAGACAAACAATGTCGTCAGTCTGAATGTTGACAACAGTGAAAACTGAAATTCTGGAGCATAATAAAAGAAATTAACTAACACACATAGAATACCCCTTTATTTTGTATGTATAATGTATGCCACATTGGTTAAAATATCGACACCTTCCAAGCCAGTACTTTTTAGTAGTGTCAGGGAGTATTCAAAACTCCTCTATCTGAATTTAGAAAACTAAAATTATGACTTGACTATGATATATTATACATTGATTCAATAAGTAATGAACGACTTACCGGGTGCAGCGGATAGCTGAATTGAATGAGTTTCTTTAATTCCTTGACGGTAACTGATAATTCGCATGGAATCTCCAAATCTTCACAACGATGACTAGCTGACTTGATTTTGACGAGTACCTCTCGCATTGTGATTTTTGTATGTATGCGTCTCTAGGAATATGTTTTCTTGGTACTTGCACTATAATGAAAAAGTAAAACAATTATTCCAATTGCGGGCAGCAGTTAATCAATAATAACATCAAAAAACCAAATTGACAGACTAA
>JAQGCA010001986.1:0-15227 GCA_034698945.1 Protaphorura quadriocellata
AATTTGTAATCCCTTTCGGCTGGCGGGCATCCCATACGTACTTGCTTACGCTTGTTCTTGCGAAAGAAATTAGGCAACTTTGTTTTACAAATTAAACGTTGCTGTAATGGTTCGTAATGAAGCGACATGCATAAGAGAAGAGCGGGACTCAGGCCAATAACCTCCTTGTCTGAATCCTAGATGTAGTTCTAGTAGTTTCTCTTGATTATAGCCAACGAAACAAAAAAGAATTGCAACTACGGAAGTTTGTTTCGTAGTTCAACCAGGAAATTGCAGCAGAACTAGTAGTAAGGCCTCCAGCGCTTCCGTCTTTGAATTTATTTTCTGTTTGGCGAAAGCACGGATTTGTTTACTGCTTTCTCTGTCAGTATTCCTTTGCTGAAGCAATATAACAACTCACGTCATGTCATGTCATCCAAGGTTTCTTCTTTTAATTAAATCATGTAAGTCAGTCCTACGTTTTCATTCATGTCCTTGCCATGTGGATCTTGTTACGTCGAGTTATCACAAATTGTGCTCCCTCTCCTTTCGATAATCTAATCCAGAGTACAGATAACTAAACTCATCGTTTCCGGAAAACTCAATTCTCCTACGCACATCAATTAATTTTGAAATTGGCCTTTATTGCAAAAATCAAACGAGTTTCTTATTACATTTTCTTTGGAGAAGTTTGTTCGACTTCCAGGAAATAATTTTCATTTTCCCTTTGTTGTGTTTGTGTGTACTCAATGGAACTTGACTGCAAAGGGCACACATGCATTAAACTAAGATGTAATCCGGTCAGAAGAGCCCAGGATGAGCAATTTGTATCCCCTTCATTGGGTTGGGCGAAGCTCTTAAGACTTGGACTTCCAGACTCTGACCGGATGGGTTAATTCGGCTCTGCATGTGTCACAGCAGACAAACTCTCTCCGCGTTAGTCCGCGAGTACTCGTAGGCTCTGTAAAGTAGACACATTCTAGATGACCTACCTGACACGAGCTTATATTGATGACCTGTGTGGAATTAACCCGGCACCCTTTGGAAATTAATTCAGCTACTATGCCAAACTGAAAGGGCCATGCCTAATAGTTCCATTAACCTTTAACCTTTTTTTTAACTTTTAGACAGACTTTGATTTGAATGAGAATAAATTACTTCGCTACTCGATACCAGTACCATTTGATTATAGAGACAGACAGACAGGAAACAACAATTCAGTCGTCAAAAGGTCAGTCAAATTAAATTAAGTTCTGCCTTTGTTCATATGAGTAGAAATGTCTGGTGTTAGTCAATTACAAGGGTGGCTATGAATTCTGACAAGTCTGAAGCCGAATAACACGTGTGGCGTCTTTAGTATTATATTTCGCGCCCACTCCCCGTCTCGGAGTTCTACTGTCTATTATGTAAACTTCAAACATACTATTTAGTCCAAATAAATCATGACCATAGTGCGGAATAATAAATGTCGCGTATTTGTTTGAAGGATGGATTTTTGCGTAGGCGTCGCGTCGCGTCGTCCTCTGGTTGTATACTTAGTAGTATCGGTCTGATCTACAAACTTCCCACAACTTTATATTACATTTCGCCAACTTTATTATTCCATCATCGCGTGCGATGTTTTCGTTCGCAATTCTACTAAAAAACTGGAAATTACTTTTTGGAAGTTTTTACTGTACGGCATTCCTATAAGCTTTTCCAACTTTCCCCTCATTAATATTCTGCGAAATGTTTTCTTCTAATTTTCCAAGCATAAGTTAGGCCTCGGTACTAAGCGTTAGCACTTGAATACCAATTTTTAGGTAGGTAGAAAAGCATATGTTGCCGACAATATGCTAAATCGGATACAGCACTCATATTTACATGTACAGTAGTATTTTACACGTTTACAGGTAATTCAATTTTGTGGTCCTGGCACAGTAAGCTGTACCAGATGGGCTACCAAGAAATACTTATAAGTATTTAACTTCTTGCCTGAATTGAATTAATGCCTGCGACTCTCGTTGTATGAGTGACTATAGGTAACTATAAGTAACTTTCTCCTCTTACGTCAATGAAATTCCAGACAAAAATAGTAACTTTATTGACAACAAAAGACGAAGTCAAGTTTCAAGGATTTATGAGCATTTTTTTATTCTTCGTGTCCTTCTCAGACTGTCATGACACATGACATTGAGAAGGGCAAAAGAACAACGAGCTTGCACATTTCTAGCCGCAGGGTACCTTTGGAAATCCAAAATGACAAATGTGTCGGGCTTTCCGTTTTCATTGTTTTGCTCCCGGGGTTGTATGGCTTAATCGACGTGGACCACCACTTTTTTAAGCAATAAAAATCCGCCCAGGAAATCCTGTCCTTCTCTGAGAAAGAATAGCCTTCAGCTATTTTTCTACTTTGAGCTTTGCACGGTGTAATTAATATTCTGCAGTTCAGAATAGATATCCATGTGAGATACGGATCTTATGTAGCAAATTTGAAGCGTCTCATGGAACTCATCTGTATTAATTTGCATATATGTATATTTATACTGTCAAAATTTCTGTTTATGTACATATGTGCTTTCCAGGGACTAGCATTTCAAGGATTTATGTGTCCTCCCTTGGTTCTCCTTGATAAATGAGGACTTGGCATATATGACACATTTACATCATTGTCAAAGCGGAAACGGAGAAAGCTACGTAGGAGGAAGAAATGGAAACACTGTTATCTAAAGTGTGGACAAACTTGATTACCAACTATAATATTACATGACAAAGATGTTGTAGGTAGCGGTACAAAACAGGGAAGAGGTCACTGGTGTGACTTCTTGCCTGTAAAACAAGAAGATAGTTTTAAAAATGTGAGAATTTCGCAGTCCTTTCAGTCTGATAAACCAAAATTTAAGAAATAAACGTCCAATTTAAAGTATATGGTCGATTTTTAATGAAAATTAAATTTTACTCCGGAAGTGACGTTTGTTTCACTCGTATCGGTAAAATTTATTGGGTTATACTCCGTGACATAATATGTTTATGGAAGAATATGATTGAACGAAACCTTGCAGTGTCGTTCGTGAGTTTATTTACCGAACAGAGTAAACGGCGAAGTGGAACCAAAACGAGGTTACACTTCGAGTCCTTCCAAGATGGCAGAAACAAATGACATTTAGCTTTGTGATCAACTTGCTTCTCAGCCCTGTGTTTGATGTGGTTATTGCTTAACGCCATCCAATTCCCTTCAATGTTCATATTGGATTTCTTTTCCCAACGCTATTACGTAAGTGACACGCTGACACAAGTCAGAAATATTCTGGAAACACTTTAACTATATATCTGAACGTGCAGTGCATGGTAGTCCAAATTCCATCATGCTGTACAAAATGTGCACCTCAGTTTTTCCTGGCGACCTAGAGTTTGTGGGGTATGAAGTTATGGACCACCCTGTAATAAAATACGAAACGATTGTTCTATATTTTCCACGGTGGCCACGGTTCCACGAAGCAGCTAGTTCTAAAAAAACTTTTTTTCCTTCAAGTTCTGAGATAGACAAGCGATTTCCCACTGTCCTCCCACGCTTTCTCTTTCAACACCGCCAAACTTAGTTATCTCATAACCAATGTTCTCGCTTTCTCCGCTTTCACAAAAGAAAGAAAAAGAAGTGTGTTGCTCCGGTAAAAAAATCGATCCTAAGCACGCCAGCACCTTCCATATACAGTAAAAAGTGTGTATAGGAGTATGACCCCAATTCCGAAAAGTAGAACTAGTAGGAGTAGCAACCCAATCATTTGGTACATCTAGCGAGCTAACTAATTATAAGAAAAGTTGGAACGATAAATGAGCATAAGCATAATGAACTTTTTAGGTAAGTTTTGTTGAAATTGACATGACAAGACACTAGGAAGTTTTGTCGTTTTGTGTGGCAGGAAATGCCATCACCATTTTCCAGGCATCACCGACCGCGGCAGCGCGGGTGGGCTGAAAATGTAGCACTCTTCAATTGTATTGGTAGAATTCTTGTTGAGAGAAAGTTTTCTAATTAACTGAATTGGAATTGAGTGTTTATATGAAGGGTACGTTGTTGACTCATTTTAATTAAGATCAGTTGCACCATGTACGTATTCAACGACTGGGGCATTCCGCCCCACAAAATTTTGGGATTATGACTGACTGCTCCGGAATAACAAATTAAATTTCTTTTTTCCCGCAGTGATACTGAAGTGTGTGTTGTGAAACTTTATGCAGTTTCCGGAATTTGTCCCAACTGGCCATTTTGTTTCGCTTTGTTTACTTATGGTACAATGTCAAAAGTAGTTTGCATTGGATTGAATAAATAAAAGTCTTCCATCCTGTGGACTTCTAAAAAAATATAAAAGCTACTTTGTGCTCAAATAAATGACAAGTACGTCCTTCTAAATAATTAGTTTCCGGTTTTATCATATTATTTCCAGAGAGACTCGTGAAATACGCAGTACTCTAATGTTTTGCTTTAGTTAAGTTATATCGTACTACTAGGGGTGCCAAAAACAAACGAAAACTACGTGGATATTTGACTAAGCCTTAGTGGGTTTTTTTACAACAATTTTCGGCTTGAATTGCTACCGATTGTGACAGTGTATTTTTTTTCTTGACTTGCAGGAAGAAGACTACCATTATTTGATTCAACCAAAAGGAAGACAAATTGGGTCTTATCTCTTCAAAGCCGGACTGATCATTGGGTCCACTCTATTTTTGATGGGAGCCGTTGCCATTATCATCGGCTATGCTATTCCAAAACACATTGAAGTTAAACAGCAGACAGAAGAGTTTACGCTCATTGACCGGAATGCTCGGATATTTAATAGGAATCTGGACATTTGCAAGTTGATCGGACTGGCTGGGTTTTGCTCGGGTGGACTAATTCTTGTCATTTCACTCTTGGCTCCAACATTTACTTCCTCTTATTGGGATGCAGAAGCCCTGGATGAACCCTTCCGGGTTCCTATTAACACTCCACCAGTCCAAGAAGATGAACCAAAGAGCCCAATTCCAGTGACTGAGAAAATTAAATGTATTCAACCCAGTTGGACGGAGTAGATTAGATTAAGTCAACTACTTATGTACGTACATCGTAGAATGACAGTAGACAAATCCTGGAGAAAGTGGAGAAAGTCTTGGTTCATTGAACCCAATTTTCTTAATTGAAAGGAAAATTCTTCGTTTCTTTTCTATTTGTTCCTACTACTCTTGTTTATGGCTTCCGGACATTCAACCAGAACTCAATCACATCATAAAATTGAAGTGGCGGAAAAAGTAAGCCGTAGATTTTGTGTGTTTCAATATATCTAATTTGCAACTTGTCTGGTATAAATGTTGTTGACGTTAGTTAATATTTAGAGAAATATTGCAATAGGGAGTCTGGTTTTGGAATATAGATATATTTGTGTTTCTGAAAAATACAATGAATTTTTCTTCCCTTTGCTGGCAAACCCTACAAAAATATGGAGATTGTAACATTGGAAAAATTTTCCCTTGCTTAATAATTGTTGTGGAACCTGGACGGTGAATTAATTGTTGTGTTACTTCCGGTGTTTCTGTAATTAGGAAATTAACATACAAAAAATATCAGTCGCGATTACAATCTATTTAAAATCAAAATCCTGAGAAAAAAACAATGTGCCGATTCAGTACTTATTGGAACGTGAAACCTGAAAAAAGTGAGTTTAGAAATGAATTAATCAGCGTCGTATGTACGTATATTTCTTAAATGTGATTAAACGTGAACTTTTAAATACGTATAATTAAGAATTACAACGTTTAGCACTGAGACAGGGTGCTAACTAGGCTAAGCAGACGACCGGGTAAAATATCTTCCAGCGTTCTGTAACATAATTCTTATATCAGCTAAGAAATCGTTTGAATGAAAAGGAAATTCAATTTAGATACTGCGTGTTTAATTAACTTATTACTTCCTTGTAAAATCTTGTAGTAGAAGTAATTTTGACTCTGTGTTTAAATATTACGTACTAGAAGTAGAATTTTAGCGTGAACGCCATGTCTGGCGGCGGTAATTAAACTTCAGAATGGGCACTGAAGAAGGAAAACCTTTCAAGTAAACAATATCAGAGAATGGAAGGAAATTCTCTAATGTGTCAATCTCTCACGAGCTGGTTGTGATTTTATAAATTGTTATATTTTGTGCTCACCGACTGTGAACAAAGTCGATTGACGCGTTGCATGTCAATATCAAAAACTGTATGTCTTTAATAAAAAAATTGTTATGTTATAAGGAATACAGGGTCGTGCAGAATAACTAAGCTTCCACATTTTGCAAGGGTGTAGAACCTTGTCCAGAAGGAGAAAAATGCTCCGAAATGTTATTTACTATTTTTATTTATGACTAGAAAACCCGCGACTCGGGAATGATCCAAGTGGGTCCATCTAGGAAGAGAAGATAATACCGTTTCTTTTCAACTGTAAATACCGGGGTATAGTCAGAAGGACGGTGCGACGGACAGACAGAATCCTTGGGCCACAGATTTTATTCTTGCAGTATTATCATTACCTCTTAACATAGTATGATCTGTCAATTATGTTAAAAATTGAAGACAATCGATTACTACCCCATGTGAATGCATAACAAGACTCATTTTTGGCCAGATTTAGATCCTACAACTCTGCGAAATGTGAAAGTTAATTCTGGCACACCCAGGTATCAGTCATGGAATAGAGAAAACAAGGGCAGTAAAATTCACCATCGCTTCATCGTTCATTCGATGTATGTATTTTGTAATTAAAGGAGAAAGTGGAAATGTTTTCGTTTCAGGAAGTCGTAAAAACGGTCCACGTGTAAATCATAAACAACCATCCACACTGGTTAGTGAAAGCAATGAATTCCTAAACGTGACTTTCACCCATAAACATAAAACGAACGTGAAAACGGCCATGTTTTGGTAATTAGGGATTTCCTCCTTACACATGGCTTACGCCCAGATTTAATCAGTCGATGTAGTCAAAGTCATAGCTGTGTATGTGTATCCGTCTAGTCTAGTTTATAGTACTAAGATGTTTTAATGTGAGTCCACCCTTTTCCTTTCGATGTGATAAGAATTTAAGAGTTTTTCTATTTTCCAATTCGTGAGCCCTGGAAACAGGACTTCGTAACGTGAAAGGAATCGGAATGACCTCACTAAATTAAAAGGAAATCGTGTATTGAAGGAACGATAATCTTGAATCGAATATGTTTGAATTTTTGATATTTAGAAAATTGATTTAGATATAAGGTTTATTTGGATATATTTATATTGGTTCTTATAGATCAGTGTAGTACATATTTAATAGGAAAACTAAACATAATATATAATTGAGTCCAGGTTTTTAAATATATGTTCTGAAATGTTGGATGTAATTCAAGTAAAACAATGAAGAATGAATAAAATTTACTTATCGTACAAATGTTTTGCATTATTCATGCCAAATCATTACAAATATTATTTAATTATTAAGCACTTGAGTTATTGCTTTGGGTTATGAATATCGCATCGGGTTTGTTAAGCAGTCAGCTATAGACTATCGCTTATAACTACAACCCTTGACTATTTAAGTACAAGGACATTTATACACAAACATTTGAGCAAATAGACAGTGTGACTTGAAATTGACTTCTCTATTTCAACCGTACTCAATCGACCTTAATTATAATTACTTTCTAGTTCTAATTAAACTACCTCAATCAATGTAGTGTTTGTATTACCTAAGTATTTCCTCTATTTGTTAACTTATATCTACATGCAAAAATTTTCAATCCTTAAAATTATTATTTAATTACCAGAGAGAATGACTTGCTTAAATGGAAAATTAGATATCCCCTTACGGTTAACAGATTTCAACGTGCATATTCTTCGAAATTACTAATTACAAATCTATTGCGAAAACTGAACTATGGGAACTCGACGAATTTCACCATTCAGTTAATGAATTACTATTTATAAAAGTAGCACCGGTGCAGAAGCATTGAATTAATTACAAATTGACTAATAGTTGGGAAGAAATTGAGATAAAAATATTACGTGATGTAATTACTCTACAAAAGTCATATCTGTTAGAGACATTCGACAATTGTTAAAACCACAACAGAGGCAAAAAACAGACATGAAGCAATTACTTGACGTGCTGAGACATTAACTAGGTACTACATTGAGCTTACATACATACAAGAATGGTACTTATTTACTCAAGGCTCATGAAGCGAAGCTCAAATGTAACTTAACAGAAAAGCCAGAAACTAATCAACTCAAAAATGTCTGGCAAGGACTCCAAACAACTAGTACAGCCTCATTCTGCCCTACTTTTGTCTCATTTAGTAATAAATGGCGTAGTCAAACTTTCCTTTGCTTTGGATCTAGTTGAGCGAAAGAAAACAGTAAAGAAGCCATAAATTCTTCCCTGCCTCATAAACTTTCACTCTTGAAAACACACATTTTCGACTTGACTTCCAATAATGCGATTTCAAGGCTATATAAAACAGATAAAAGATCCTTCGTTCGTCAACACGATAAGGCAAAAGAAAGCAAGTCTTTGCTTTCTCTCTTATTTTCCTTTCAAGGAGGCGTTTTTTTTTACATTAAAAGCACATGCTGGTCGTCAAAGCCAACTCCATACCATAAGGAGCATTCATAAAGTACGTAAACAAAGAGATGTTCATAGAGTACGTAGACTATGACGCGGTCGCAGAATTGCAATGTATTAATGAATTGCAATAATGATTGACCTTTAAAATAAAAACGAAACGAAATAATGAGGGACAGAAAGTTCGGATTTTTGCATACAAATTCGCTTGCATTCTGATTGCGGATACGACGTAGACAAGTCCGACGTCAATAAAAATGTTAATGGTTACTTCCAGAAACCGGATGGCGGACTAAGCAAAAAATTATGTCTGTCTTTATGATTGCTCAGTCAAGCGTGGGAGAACTCACTTAATATTTTTTGAGACGCAATACTAAAATGGTTGTCAAATCCGGGCGGCAGGTCTGTAAGCCTCTTCATTTCACCGGGCTAAAGTAAACTGGCGATGCGAGAAGATCCGGATATGGAATGGTCAATAAGCTGAAATCTGACTCAATGAGATCCGATTGGACCAAAAGTACACGTTGGCTTAGACTTCCTCGTGTGTCTAAATATCTTCCGAACATCGGAGGCAATAAATTAATGAGAATGTAGACCTGGATTGCATGTTATTTAAAGATTTTTCCAGCAAGGAGACAAGCCAATCCCGGATCTTTCACTTTGTATTTTCAGACGTGATTGATTACTTCCCGGACTGACCTCGATCTAGAATGTTGGAAGGTCAATTCAGTGAATATTAGTAATCCCTTTTTTTCTATTTTTGGATCTTCATGTCTGGGCTGAAAACTCCAGCAAAGGCAGAAGTATTTTCTTGGAATTCTAAAATTATTTTTTGTCGAATCGAGTCCATTTGGGACAAGGCGAATATAAGCGAGTTTAGTTTATCCAGTTTAAAAATTCAAACAAGAAATAAATTCTTGTGCGCGTGAATTTTCTTAATTAAATAAAGGTTCAAATACAAATGGTGCTTTTGTGGGGAAGACCATACAAATCAGCCAATAGTTTGTAAGCCGAATGTGTAAATTTTCAAAATAAATGCTAGTTTGCGAGGCTTCCTCACGTCACGAGAACTCCTATGTCTAACAAGGGATAGGCACGACCTGTACACCAGGAGCTTGACCCGACACCCATTTTTCTCAGTAGATTGGCATCCTCTGAGTGGGGCCTGAAAATATTTCCGTGCAGAAATGAAGTACTTTTTTTGGCCTATCTTCGAAAATTTTGGAAAAATAATCCTGAGGTACGAAGAAAGTGAAATCGTGTGTTGAAATTCATGCTGTCTCCGCCGTTTTTTATTTCACGTCAATGTTGAGAGGTGCCCATTAGATGCATTACAGAAAATTTTGTACAAACTGATTGGATTTACCAAAGAACTTAAAGGGCACTCAAAATCTTGACGAAAAAGAATTATTTTGAATTTTTCAAAATATTCTGTAATGCATCTAATGGGCACCTCTCAACATTGATGCGAGATAAAAAACGCCGGAAACAGCATGCATTTCAACACACGATTTCATTTTTTTCAAAGGGGGGACCTCAGGATTCTTTTCTCCAAAATTTTCGAAGATAGGCCAAAAAAAGTATTTCATTTCTGCACGGAAATATTTTCAGGCCCCACTAAAAGGATGCCAATCTACTGAGAAAAATGGGTGTCGGGTCAAGGTCCTGGTATACAGGTTGTGCCTATCCCTTGTAAGATGATTCTATGGATCCAAGATTACAAAATCGGCAATGCTTACGAATTTGTGGTAAGCTGTTCTTAAAATGAAACAAGTTCCAACCGTTGCAACCGTGACCAGCGCTCTGCAATGATTTCTGGGGTAACCGTTATTCTCAATATCTTACGTAACCTACACTTATATTCTAATCAGGAATAATTGCGAAAGCAAATGAATACAGCGTGCTCTCGGAAATTTGCTACATACTAGTTACAAACAATAAAGGGAACCAATTATTAATAATTAATCGTTAAAAATATGGGACTTATTAATTTATCATTACAATTGCTGGCATCATTAAAATTAAGTACTATCGATTGTTTTTCTACCAAACTTGTTGAAATCTGAATATAATGTTTCAGACTGTAATGATGAATAAAGACTTTCTTCTAGCTTGAGGACTCAGCGGATTAATACTTTCTTTTTTAATGCTTTCTCTGCTTTCACCACAGTTGAAACTAGGGTATGAAAGAACGATCTGCCACCTAGGAACGAAAAACGCTACTATTTCTTTCATTGCGGAGAAAGTCCAAGTCGACAGAATCCAGCGCATCTCCTGGAAGTAAATGAAACTTTCTGGTTCAATTGATTGAGTAGGAAGTGGAAGTGTTGAACCGGCATTTAAGTTCATTCTGTAGATAGCGCAACGATATCAAATCCTGAGACGGCAGTGTTCCACCAGTTCGCATTAAGTCACGGGTCTGTAATGAAATTAAAGAAGTTTTTCATGATTCAAGTCTGGTTTCTGGTAAGGGTGTTTGAGAAAGACAATGAAACCTGACTATTTGTTATCAGAGCATTTAAAAGCATCCTACAAATGAGCTACTAAAAGCTTGGTGTCGAATTGAATCCGGGACTCAAATAAAAGCTGGGTCTTTCTCCAGCTTTCTCTTATAGAGAAAGCCTCTGACCCTGTTGAAATTAATATAAGCCTGGACTTCTAATCAGTTATTCACGATAATCCTAGAATTTCTGGTCTAATCAAGGTTTTACGTGAAAACTGAATCGTAAGTGGGCGGAAATCCTGCGGTATTGCTTTTCTATTTGTATTCAAACAGACATGTACTTATTTTCTAGCACTGCTTACACACAAAAAACTGTCATGTACAAATTAAAGCATTACCTTACACGTATAAACAAGTTTCTGGTTACGCCTAAGTATATTACACTGCATGTAACCGTTATACCAGTTCTTTCCAAATAGATTTCGCCAAGCAAAAACCGATTCCTATGCACCAAGCAAGAGACATCAGTACAAAAGACCAAGATTATTGTTATTTGATATAGTAATAACATTCGCAGCAAAGAAAGCTAATAATATTAAAATATCATCTTCCACAAATGCCAGGCACTTTTACCACCCACATCTTTAGTCCCACACTTGGATCAAAAAGCTTTGGTATCAGAAAGTGATGGTACTAATCTTTTAGCAGGGTTTTCGTCATTTTCGAGGTTCAAGTTTCAAGTTACACCCGGTAACTTGGTCACACCTATTTTTACTCATTTGTTTGAAATTCCTTAAATTCGAGGTTCTTGTTACTAAATCCTTTGTACAGCATACTACATAATAATGAAACCACAACAATCATCAATGTCCTGAGTACAGGGCGACTAATATGTATTCCCCCCTTCATCTCAGGAATCACAGTAAGTACGCGTACGGTGAATTGGAATACCTCGTTGGAAAGATCAGCTCAAATCATTTAAGCTTAATCTGAAAGCGCGTTCGCGCGAAGCGCACGGTAGAAGATATCAAATATGATTTTTGGCGTTCTTCAGCCTTTTTCACGAACTACCGGCTGAATACCTGTGAAAACTTTAAATCTCGAAAGACGAACTTCACCACCACATTCCCAAGTGCTTTCTGAAAAATTTGACCTATGAATCGACGATTTCTGAGATTTCGATTTTGCCTCAAACTTTCACTTTTCCCGAGGACACCCGAAAACGAAATTTTGAGGTAAAATCGACTTCCTCAGAAATCGTCGAACCATGGGTTAAAATTTTCAGGATACACATTCGAATGAGGTGGTGTAATTCGTATCTCGAAATTTGGAAGTTTTCAACTGAAAAACACGCTCGTCTCTCCGTCAGACTGGTCTGACTGAGGTTCACAAAATTTGCACAGAGTAGAATTTGAATTTTTAAGTCAATTCTCCAATTTCATGAACCAAAACAAGCCTAATCCCTTCGAAGGAAAAGGCTAAAAGCTCATAAAGCGCTGCGCACAGTTGATATATTCCAGCACAGTTCGTCCGCGGTTTACTCTCAGCGAGAGTAAACCCAACCGAAACCGCTACTCTCTCTGAGTCAGGTTTCCGTAGCCCGTATATATTTGGGACCCTATTCACGGCGGTCAGACTATAGCACGAGTTTCTTTCTGCTGATAATCTGATTTCGGTCCATGGTCTTCAATATACAGGCTAAGAAATTCTTGGGGTGAAGGCGCAGCTGAGCGAACACACGCGGAGAATCAACGAAGCACATTGATGAATGGTAAAAGCGCGTAGGCCGAGAAAGAAGCGGAATAACTCTATTACGTCCTTTTATTTGGACCGTGCGCCTTGTTCGCGTTAGTATTAATGATGTGAAATATTAGAGGAAAGGACAAAGGAACGGAGTCTAGTGTTCCCTTACGTGCTCAGCCTCTCGAAACACTCTAAGAAAGTTTTGCCCAGCAACTTTCTTCAACTCCTCCAATGACCAATTCGAATACCTTGACAGTTCCACAAATAGATTCGGGTATTTTGACACGTCCTCCAAACCTTCAGGGGTTCTGAAAACCAAAAGTTTACTCAACTTAGTACATATAGAAACCTCCATTATTTTTCTTCAATTACTAATCACTTAGTTCGTGGAGGCCACAACTTCCACATCTCGAAAAGTGTGTCAAATCTAGTAGACCGGATCTCACAAATGCACTAACATGTAAAGTTTTATATAAAATACTTCAATTAATTTTAAGAGTAAGTTTTATAGAAAGTTATCTTCCATTTCAAAAAAAGTTCGAAAGAGACATCCTGTGTACAGTTGGGCTACAAATTCATGTCCATTCAATTCAAATGAATGGAATGAGATTATTCTCATTTTGTTCCGGTTTACTCGACGTGACCCAATTTTTTTTGATGGGGGGAGGAGGAGGAGAAGAATACTGCACACATAGTGTAGTAAATATTATGTTGGCTTTAACGATCCCTGCACGGTAAGGGGAGACGGGTATGAGAATTTTAGCAAATCGTTTACAGCGTGCACCGTGGTGCAGAACTTAATAATACAAAATGGAAACTGGGTGAAAGTAGTGCCAGTACTCGTAAGTAGTAATACAAACCTGAAGGGGAAGGGACACAAAAATATTTGCAACGTGTACCTTACGTTTCATACTTCCCCGGATTTTTATGGGCGGTTACGGGACGATTAGCTTTACCACTGAGAGAATAAATCATATCAAATGAGATGTTATCGTGGAAATGGGCTAGAAACAGACTGTCCAAAATCTTGGAAGGATCCAGGATGTGAGAGTTTTTATGTTACCAGTCCAATCTCAGGCTACAGGGTGTTCTATAATAATTGTCCGTAATATTGGAGCCGAATAGATCATGCTAGGTTCTCAGAGTGCGAACCAATACCCAAATCCTGACCTCGAAGGACAGGCAGAAATTTTTTCTGATCTTTGCGATTCTTTACATTTGGAACACTTTTTGACAATCGTGTACTTATTTTTTCGTAAATATTCAAATCAGATGTACCTGTAGGTAAAATCTTCACTCAGCGAACCAACCCTATGGACCACCTTGTAAGAAGACAGAGTAAGAAATTTTGCAGCGCAATGTGCTTTGCCTTTGACTCGCGCTAACCGAGAAAATGGAGTTGGGGAAGGACGTGAGTCCTTTTGCTTTTGCTTTTGCTATGATGAAATAATTACACACTTTATGGGAAAACGGGGAAAGGAAAGTGAAAGTCAGAGTCGACTAGTTTCCCTCAATTCCCCCGACTGGGGAGAGGAAAATGAGTTCCCGTCAGTTGCATGAGTACCTCATACATTTCATCAAACATAGCTTTGTGCTTATCAACACTTGCTGTTTTTAATTTAAAAACTCAGCTAGCTAGCAATCATTCCCTAGTTTCTTCACCAATACAGAACAGCGCTTGAAGCGAAAACGCTCAATTTCCTTCGGCACTTCCCTGTATAACAGCAATTTCCGCTCTAACATTCAACAGAGCGCTCATTCTTTCCCCATAGAAAAAATAAAAGCAGTTCAGTCCCCTTTCACTACTTGTTTTTACGAAACACATTCAGAAATAATTTGAAACGTAGTTTTATTGCTGGAGGTATTAATATAGGATTTGCAGCTAAAATCCAGGGATGACTCGTCTCGTCTCGTACTGTTGTGGGTTCTATCTTTAAAACAAGTATGGTGTGTGGATTACATTTTGTAATTCCTATTGCCCTACTTTTCCGTCGAATTTCTGCTCTGAAAACATCGTTGGGATTTCAGTAGTAATATAATAGTATCAGGTGAAGGCGTCATATCAAGGTTCCTTTTGACAGTCGAAATTCAGATGTTCCCCTAAGGACGAGTTGTGGACCAATCTTGCTGAAAATTTCAGCACGATCCTCTAATGAGATAACGTAAAGAGTAAATTTTTTTCAGATTTTTATCGTATGTCTCTCTATCGAATACCCACTACTTAAAAATCACCCTCGGATATTTAGACACTAGACTCCCAGGTAAAGTTGTATGGGTTCGTAAGGATTCGGGTTCAGTTTTTTTAATAATTATGACTACCTAACTGGGTTCGGATTTCGTTTGGTTTTAATTTCTCCGGGAAAGCTTGGAGATTCCAATCTTAGAGTATTGGCTACCACAATAAGTGAATTCTTTGTCAAGTGGACAACATGAATTACCCCAATGACGCGAATCCAATTAAAAACCCAGTTGAAACGAATAC
>JAQGCA010001987.1:0-15226 GCA_034698945.1 Protaphorura quadriocellata
TTAAGTGTGAAAAATCTCTAGTAGGTTGTTTTTGACCTAACCTAACCTAAAGGAATTGAAATTCGCAAAAAAAAGTTTAAAAAAATATTGCGGGCATTGGGAATCGAACCCGGGTCCCGCTGTGTGACGTTCCCCACTTCGAGTCACTACACCACGAAGCCATTCTGTGGGAGATTCCTGTCGTTCAGCAGACAAGGCTTTAGCCCAAAACAGGCCTGGACCTCCTTGACAACCCCGCACTTGAACGCCTTGTGGGCTGAAGGAATTTATTCTCGTATGGAGTTTAGGGTCTACTGTATTTTGCTTTGTTGTAAGGCCTTCCTTAGATAGAGTTTTACATGCAGTCCGTTATCACTTGACAATGTCGAGGGTTCGATTCCCTCGGAACTATAAATTACTAGTGGTACCCTTCCTAGACCTAACTAAGCGCCCGAACCAAATCCTTACACGAGTTATAGTTATAGATCTCTTATTTTTCTAGGTTGACATTTTCTGGTTGATCCTGTCTGTTTCGGTTCGAATTCTTCAAATAGTTGGTTAAATTATGAAACCCTCCCTTTGACTGGATTGAATGATACAATATCGACTCGTCGATTTGAGTCTGTTTCACTGAAACAATGCGTTTCTTTGTGGACCGTCATGTTCGTTGTCTTCAGAGATGAAGCAATTGATGTGAAGGCATTGCATTCGTTGGTGTCGGGAAGTAAGAAGTTCTTCAAATTCGCAAGAGTCAAGGACGTGGGCTAAGGTTTAGTACTCACTACAGTGCTTGCAACGGTAATCATTGTCCTAAAGTTATGGTTTCTGTACCACCAACGAACTCCATCAACCGACTTAGTTGGATGCATTTCCAGAAAACACAACACGTCAGAGTAGAATCTAAAGCAGAAACGAACCGACAGACAGACAGACAGACACAAGGATTTCATTATGCTTGTTCATTTGATACCTTTTCGTCACAAGTCACACCACGCTTGGCTTCACCCTGAATTATTTTTACAGCTCTCATTATCTGATATGCTGCACTGCATTATATTATGTACTGGATGCATTGTTGTTAGAATTGTTTGCATTGCATATTACATGGGCCTGGCCCGAACCCAGGATAACGCGATATTATCAATTTTTTTTGGATTTACATCACATTATTACGGTCTAGTTTTACAACATACAACATATCCGCTGAATTGTCTTTCTGGTAACAGCCTTATATGTGAATATTTTTGTAAGAAAATAGCTGAAGGGATGGTACCATGACAATCTGATGAAAAATGTTGAGTTGGACTTTGAGATAATCGTATCGATCGTATCAAACTGTTATTGCGTCCGTTCTGAATTGGAGTTCAATTTGGACACTGTTTAGTGGAGAAGAGATGACCACGAGGTTTATGTCACGTTTAAGGTGTTTCATCTCTGGTGATTCTACGACAAACGAAACACCTTATTCGTGACTATGCCACCACGGATTTAACTTGTGCTTCCTATCATCCATGCGGTCGAAGCATACATTTTGCCAAAACAAGCACGAATTCTACCATTGTGCACCACTGGAGATTAAATGTGTTAAGAATGCCCGCGCAAAATAAAAGACAGTCCTACCTATTGTTCCCTTGAATATGCTGATAATTTATAATTGTATTCCCTCGGAGGTGGAATTTACATTATTGAGCTGAAGTTGTAACGTAATAATCACGATTCAAAAAGTGCAGTGGACGTCTGCCTGAGTGTGTATGCATTATTGCACCTGTCCAACACGATTCTGATCACATTGTGAGCGTAATGTCTTGTAATAAATCATTGTTAGTAGGATGCTTTAGCTCACGTCTAAATACAGCAAGAGATCAACAATGACCAAAATGGAGAAAGGATTTCCCTTGTGTGATATAACAGTGGGACAGGCGGGCCACAAAGTCATGGTCATTCGTCCACACTCCACATTAAGTCAAAAAGCTAACACGAACTAATAACGATAACGATGGACAGTGCAAGTGCAAGTCTGTCAGAAGAGCCCAAAATGGCTCTAATGGAGATTCTCAGCTTTTTCTTTTCCAAAACTTTTGTCTGGCTCATTAAGAATTAGGGATTTATGGTTTTTTCAAAAATCCCGAGGCAGTGATGTGGCGTAGGATGTACAATAATGAGCAATCTGGGATTTTTTCTTCAATCTGCAAGGTTAAAAATCCATAAAAGAATAATTGGTGTTAATGGAATTTTTTCATGTTCAGTTATTTTGAGAAAAAATCGAGCATTAATGAATGACAAATCGGGGTTGAACAGAAATTGCTTTTAATTTATAATCAATCAACACCGGAAATCATTGAGAATTGTAATGGTTCGCAGAGCCAGCACATTCTGTTAAATGCCACGGTATAGTACTGGGAAACCTCCCTAAAACGTACCATGATATGGTAAAAAATCCACGCAGTAAGTTATTTATAGTCTAGATTGTTTATTTGTTTCTTTATTAGGGTGATAAATTCATTTCATTCAATATACCTAAGTATGAAACCGATAACAAGGTACACTCATTTCAAAAATGTAAAGATTCTCCTGAAGAGTCCAAACACTTTGCTCCCTATTCAAGAACAAGGGAGCAAAGTGTTTATGATGTCAATTATTGTTTGTTTGGTTGTTCCTCCATAACGCATTCAGACATGCGAAGTATGAAATTGATGTCTTGTATATATAGATTGGATAAACTGTTATGTTATTTTACATTAAGGAGTCAGCATTTTGGGTTAAGGATTGAGATTTATGGTCAACTAATGCAGCCAGTCTGAAGTCGGAATTCTGCCAAGTTTGGGAAACAAAAGGATAAATTTTAAAGTTTGCAATAAAAATTATACTTGCACAATATCAACACAACAGTCATTTTGCAGGACTCGGTAAAAATAAAAATAAAAATAAATCACAACTTATTGTGTCGCCCACGTCTTTGTATTTGTAAATTGTCATAAAAGTTGTTTCTTAGTAGAAGGTAACTTAACTCTGCTTGCATCAATATACTGTTGATTTTAATCGGAATTGAGTTAATGTGAAGGGCAAAGGAAAAGCAAAGCATAACGTGATATACCGCAAGTCGCAATGCAGCGGCGGTGCTAAAATAATCCACAAGCGACAAAACAATTTCATTCTACCAATTTACTTCAATTAGGGTGGCGGCGATGAGAAATGTAATGCTTTACTTGAAAATAACTCCACAATTCTTTAATTCAAAGAAAAGGTTGTGCTTTTGTGCCAATTCAATAGAGGTTTCATAACAAGGATTAGGACTAAGACCTGAAATTCATGCGGCATGGCAGAAAATCACTTTTGATTTTCTTGATCATTTCTGAACTAACTGGTTGAACCTGAAATGGGTGGTTAGCTAACATCATTCTATCCAACGGTTTCTGGACGTCAAAGGATTTATCATTTGTAAAAAATGGCAAATGGCAATCAGATTATCGTACTACAGAATTTGGAATGTCATCGAGCTTTATGTAATTTTGTGCTCTTCCGGTCTCACCATCATGTCATAGTTTCCTTCCGTTCTAGCGTCGGAAGAAAGGCCAGGGCATCCGTTCCCTTCCTTCCAAAACAACAATGAATGAAAATAAATTTAGATGGCATTGAGTTTGATTCAATCAAAGGTATTTCTTTAGCAATCACAATTCTAAAAGTAGAAATGAGAAGGCACAAAATTACTCATAATTTGTAATATTCTCACGGCATGGCTTCCCGACGTTCCTTCACCGCGGCATGGCACTGTGACCATATAACAATTTATTTTATTTCAACCTATTCCATTCATTGTTAACTGGGATTGGGCATTACGACTAACATAATAATTCAATATAATAAATGAAAAACCTTGTAATTGTCTCTTTCACGGCTCCTCAAGTCATTATTTTAATCACAAATCAGTCCTTAAGTTAGTTACTTAACAACACACGATTGAGTAATTGACGAACATTAGAGATATATTTCGGCGTTTGCCACTGTTCTGTTGTAGAGTAAAGCCTTTTTTTTTGTTGCTAAAAAGTGTTCTGCTTATAACAGACAATTGGACAAAAAAGAACGATTACAGTTCCGACCTCATGTATCATGTATCGTCCCAAAAATAGTTATACTTTTTCCTTCGTGAACAACGAAAGACTTGACACTTGAAATACTCTGAAAGTAAGAAATTAAATAATTAATTTGGCCAGTCAAACCGCAACAATATATAAATCTAAAATGTAATGACAACCACATCCTTTTGAACGTTGGGACTACATAAATGTAAGCAAGCAAACACTTCAAAATAAGTTACTTTGCCTTTTCCTACGTGCTTCAGCAGTTTTTGCTGTTGTGAGATAAAAACAAATTAAATGCAAGCCATGTTTTCACAACTTCACACCATTTTCTGTCGTAAAATGTAAGCGTCATCTAATATTTCGGGACTTGTGGGAAGAATTCCAAGGTCACTTATATTACAGTCATAACTGAGGAAGCGATCTAACCTGCAGTTAAAAAACTTTGGCCTTGAATATCTTGTATTTGTTTACAATAATTGTGGAATTAATGGATACTTGTTTAAGGAAGTGTGCTTTTTCAATATTTGGGACATAGATCATAGATTCTAAGACTAATAATTTTGAACACAGTTTCCTATGGAATTGGTCGATGTAAAGTAGAGTCAAAACTCCGAATTATGCTTTAATTTGTTCGCTTGCCTAGTTCGAAATCCATTTGAGTGCCGAAGCAAGCCAAAATGATATTTATCACAGGAATTATCGTGTCTGGTCGCAATACGACGGTATACTGAATGGTTGCCTTATATTTCAGACAAAAGTGATCTTACTTCTACGAATAAGATTACGTTGAGAATGACTGGTATGGCGATATATCAGTTTTTCGTATTGAATAGATAACCGCTGTCCTTCTTAGTTAATTTACTCCCACGAATACTCGGTCCACTTAAGTACGATCGGTATAAGCTAAGTTTTAGCAGGTCATCGGTTTCATTAATCAAGATGGGATGGGCCGTGTGAGTCTCAGCCTTACCACTGATTACTCTGATTTTCTTCGTACGTATCAGTTACATTAATTCGGGTGAATTTATTCAAGTCAGACCATAGGCACAGCTGGCTGGCTTTGTTTTCTATTCAAATGAGTTTTATTTTTTAATCACACCCAAATTCTAAGGCAAGCATAGCATTGATTAGAGATAACTGCACTGCAGTGCGTTGCAATTGTGATTAAAGGATGCACACAGACTCATTTAATCACAATTAAAAAGCATAATTTACGAGGCCAAACATGTTTAATAGTCAGTCCAGCCGTTATAAATGTGATATACGGACACGTATTGAGAACAATTACAAGCTGGACAGAATAGAATTCAGTGAGCCCATGACACTACAAATTTTTTCAAAAGTTCATTTGATTTTTGTCACAACCTCGAGCCTGTTTAAAATGCGCACATTGACTTTTTCCGCGACTGCACGGCTGAATATTATTTTTCATCTGCGTCTTTGCCAGGTTTGGACGGATGATGGTGACTGAATTCCAACTTAATATTTCATTCACAATTTTCAAGGTGTGGCCCTTCAATCTCTCTCTTGGCCACTATAGACTGCCACCTATTATATTATAACCCGGCATATTGCAATTTCTTACCCAGCAAAATACAAAATGCTAAGCAAGTTTTTGGTATACAAGACATAAGACTGCTAACTGCTATATGACTTCTTCTTACGTTACTATAGTTACTGGTTACTACTACTAACTAGTTGGCTAAATGCTGGTGATAGTAATGGGTATGGGTAGTGTGGTGAAGAGTTAGTTGCTCACTGCCCATGCGAACTGCTAAATGCTAGTTAGAAATCAACATGCATCATTTGAGCCAAACTGAACCCAGAAAAATTTATTACGTCGTCTATCGTTCGTTCGTTGATTCTGATTCGCTCCCTTTCCCTTGAAAAATTCCTTAACTCATTTCATTCCTTATGGGATAGACGACGAGACCAAGAGACCAGGTGGACTTTTGAAGATTTTAAACGAGTAGTGGAAGGTTTTTCAAGGGTATACTCGGAGATCACAGCACAGTAATGTGTGCCAGGAATCTTGAAGAGGTTCTTATGCATTCGTCCGTATGTGGATGGATAAGATGATGAGAACAACAATAAAGGTTCCTACTTGTTTGGATTATCAATTGGATGCTATGTTGCTTGTGGTAGCAGCAACAGAATCTCATCATTTGCATAGGTATGCGATGGATTACATTGTAAGACAGACCACACGAGCAACAATCAACCTAAAGGATTTTACTCGTTAAGAAATATATCTCCTATGTATACTGCGCCACTACGGCAGTCCAGTGATGCTTGGAAGTGATGATACTGACTGATATGAGGGAAATAAGGATGGTGGAATTGTTTAGGAATCTTCTTGATGGCGTGGCTTGGCGTGGTTTCGCCATTACCTTCAGTCTGAACCAACTTCTATCTTTCTCCAAGGACGCGGAAGGTACACAAAGTGAAAATATCAAAAAACTGTGACTATGTGAGTGAATGCGCAGCTAGAGGTAATAAAACGCGTCTTACTTCATGGGGCGTGTTGTTGACCAGGAGCAAGTTAGTAAATGTTTGTAAAACTTAGTAACAAGAGAGATGGGTTCAAGAAATACATGGAGAAAACCCAACGTTCAATTCGGCGCCATTACCCTCCATACGATTTTCTGCAATAGGGGTTTTCGATTATTCCTGTCTAAGCAATCCTTCAAGATTCAAGATTCAAGATTTGTTTATTCACAAGCAAAAGCACAACATTCCTCACAACAATAAGAATAAATCCCAATTGATCCATCGGTGAGTGTTACACAATCACGGAGAAGAATAATCTATCGTTCGACAATTTCAATTTCGACCTGCATATTTGGAAATTCGATTTCCAGTAGGGTCAGATATCTGAGGATCCCGATGTTCCGGGCTCGCGCGGAGACCAATTTTGTAATGAAGTAATATTTATTTCAAACTTATTTCTAATCGTACCAAAGAAACAAAAACTCAAAAACTTTGAAACGATATCATGAAATATTTGCGACTCCCAGTTTCTCTCAACTGATCTCAGAGTGACGGTTACTACTAGATTTGTTATTTGTTTTAGTCCATAATTTGGAATCACTTGAATGATCATAATCATTTATACGTAATCACAAATTCACAAAGTACTGTCCTCGGGGCTCGTTCCGTACGCTTATGTCGGAAATCACGCATTTACAACGGCGCGAAAGCCTGACGCGCCTGCAAGCATCGCCTGCAACAAGAGGATTCGTAGAATTGAATACTCGTTACTGTGGTTAGTAGATATTATTACAGAATTATGTAATTTGTCCTCCCGGCCTTCCAGTAGAAAATTGAGTAAATACATTAAAATTTTTAAAGATGTATCCAGTGCAAGTATAATATCTTATTTTCGCACTTCCTATTTGCACTGCTATGCTCTTCTCTTTGAACATAATGCAGGTTAGGGCAAACGAACGAATGAATTTATGATTCAGTGATGTTTGCGTTTGGGCCATAAAAATTCAAAGAATTCCAAAACGCAGTTTAATTGATTTGAGATTTTGCGATAACCTTGTAATTGGCGCCCTAAAGGTATGTGTCATGAGGGAAAATAATAAGTACCTACGTTTATTCAAGATAATTTGCTTTGACTCCTTGTAAAGTTGATGCAAAGAGTCACCAAATTATTTCCATGGCCTCCAGCAACCAAAATCGACTGTTTTAAAGTCTATGGGCAGAAACAAGGAACTTATGCGAAGATTATTTCACTTCGCCTAGTCGTTTGTTTGTATCCAATGTAATATTACGTGTCAAAGTGTAAGCGTAACTTCCTAGCCAGCGAAAAGGAAAGGAATTCATGTAAATTTATTTCATGGGTGCACAAAGTAGTATGTATCATTTTGTCAGTTATTTCTGATTTTACTGTAGGAATTAGCATTGAAAACATCTGTTGCCGCGCAGAAACTCATCCATTAGTCTTTTTAATGTTACAAAGAATACTTGCAAGATAGGAAAACATTGATGTACACACAGTGTAGGTTCTACGACGACAATAAAAGGGGTAACTCATGAATTGCAAATAACATAATGTGCCAGACATGCAAAATGATTTTACACCTTGCCTACGTTGCGCATACATAACTTCTACTGATGTCAGCAAGATTTTACGACGGCAATGACAATTATAGTTAACATAAATAATAATATTATTACCTGCCTGTACTGTGAAGGAAACAAAGTGTAAGGCGAGGCAGAAAAGTAATGATAGATTGTTATAAACGTCCAATGAACATTTAAATCGAATCAAATTATAATATCCGTACTTTCCGACTATAACGCAAACGCAAGGTTGCTTAATTGATAGTCTTAGCGTACGTTGGTAGAATTCAAATAATATTTGTTTATAGATTTAGTATTGAAGTACTTCAATTACGTTCTCGAAAGAAGAGCATTATGTCTGTCGTTATATGTCATGAGTGAAGTTAAAAACCTTAACTAATGAATTCATCCATTATACAGGGTGGTTCATATTCTTACGGCGTCCCTGAAGCTAAATGTGGGAAATAGCAGAGAAAGGTGAGATATACATTCAATAGAGGATTTTATGACGGATTTCTTACGAGCCCTTAACCTTGGACAAAAACCCGGAACCCTCCTGACCTTATGGACTTATCGAGGGCTATTTGGTTTCCAAATAACATTGATATCTAAAAAGCCCCTGTTAGGCTGAAGAAGGAGAGCGCAAAGTTTATAAATCCCCGTGCACAACTTAGAAGAAGTGGATTGGCACGAAAAAATGCCAACACACTTCCGAGTTGGAATTTAATCACAATTGACAACACATATCCTGCCTCAGACTCAGACGGTCAGACGCTTCCGTTTCCCACGACGGATTTAGTTGGTAGAGTCAGGCAGGTACAGAGGTACACAAGACAATAACATTTAATGGTTATTTTCGGAAGCTTATTTTATCCACAAGGGATTTCGTATAAATCCGCTTACGTTCGAGCTGGGATTAATATTTCTACTTCCAGGGAAAGTACAGGAGCACCGGAGCACAAACAACTCAAATCATGGAAAGGAAAGAGGAAGGAAGATAAATGACATGTTACGAGTGATAGACGCAATGCAATTATTTAGGCATTAAACAGGATTACACTACTCATTTCGAACTTAATAACTTTATCGAATTTGTTATAAAACCCTGCGGTGGAGTAGTTAACCCCTCCCCTCGTGTTTTCTGTTGTTTTCAGGCACATTCATTTCAATAAGACGTCGGGCATAATGTCAGAAGTAGGTCTGGTTCATCCAGAGCTAATTGAGATTGAAAAATAGACAAAGGGTGCCCTTGTTTTTGAATGTGTACGACTTCGTATGAGTAATTGAAACAAAACACACCTTCGACGACTGTTTTTCACACTGGTGTTCTAGTACACAAGAAGTTGGAAACACACGTGGTGTGGTTTTGTGTGTTAAGTTAATTTGACACAGGGTGAGATTGTTATTCTATTTTGAACGCTATAGACCAGAACAAATTTTGTGTTAAACGCGTTTTATCTTAAACGTCCTTCTTAACTTTTGTTCTTTGACACAACAATGTGTGCACATTAGGTATTAAGTATTATGCTCATTTGACTCCATTCATATTGCTTGGGGCGGAGTGAGGTGTAAATTAGGGAGATCTAGATATCATGTTTTATTCTTAGACAAGCGTAACGGGATGAAAATATAACAATTGAATATTCATACATTTACGATGTCAAGAAAATGTATCACCTTGTCTGTTAGCTTTCGATTGTTCAGGGGAAGACTTGTTTTTAGATTGTCAAACCAACAAGAAATTTTATCAATGGCGTGCGTGTGGTGTATAACCGAAACATTTGTCATAATTCAATTTTGCAGTAAGAGAACTATGTATGAGAATTATTTCTGCACATTGGATCAACTAATACAGTGGACTTTCAGCTCTCCGCGAACCGAAATCGAAATCTGCTTTTAGAATCGTCACTACGCTTACTTGCGAGTAGGAAAGAGTTTTTACATACTGAACTGCCTGTAATTGATATTTTTCAATACAATTCGATATACTATCGTACTATCGCTGTCACTATCAAAATCTGCTTGAGGTTATAATTACCAACTACGACTACAAATAATGAAAATATGGGGGTGCCGTAATAAGTTTGGTCTTGTAAATATAATATTAACCACAATTCATGCAAAACATATCTGTGGATCATCCAGAGAGGCTACACGGCTTGAACTTCATTAAATAATTGCTATACGTTTATGATATTACCTACCGGAGTTAGGTAAAAATTTTGAAATAGATGGGTGTTAATTAAAAGGGTTAATTTATTGCAACTTCCTGAAGTATCTTTCCTAAGAAAACCTAAATCATCATAGCCTTGGCATACAATAGTCTTGAACCGGTAAAAGGTTGTCGGTAAAAATAAAAATAAACACAGTGGGTAGAAATGCACTTGCATAGCACAGTTACTACAAAGGGAACACCTGTTCTATAAATTCCAAGGGAATCCACTTACAACAGGAGAGTATTAGAATAAGGGTCGCTTACTGAGATCTGACACACAGAACTCATCTTAGCTCACCCTTAATAATGTAGGTTTGTGTGTTGTGTGCATACAAAATAAAGTACACGAAGCAACAAAGGCGTATATGATGCTCAAGTAAAGTGCAATGTGATCCAGCGGTTTCAGATATGACGACTGAAGACGTATGTGAATTTAAATCCTACACAATAAATAAAAAAAATAAATGAGTCCAACTTACTTTTAGCTTTGCGTTTACGTTGCCGACTTCGAAGGAAGAGTAGAATGACGACAAGAATAAGGGTGGCGAAGAAGGTTCCAATAACTGCCCCCGCAATCGACCCACCACTATAACAACTATCGTCCGCCATTTTAATCAGTCACCAAACAGTTTTTAGGCGGTATCTGATACTGAACTCGCAATTATGTTTAAATTGGAAAATTACTGCGAAGAACTGGTCCGAGAGTTCCTTTACTTCAAGTTGTTGCACATTTGTTGAGATTCATACGACTTCGGAGTCTCACTTAAACTCACTGCTCGAAACAACTTAAGAATTGTCATTTTCAGCCAGCGTCAATCATTGTTTTAAGACATCGCTGTAAATTCTTGAAGGAAATGTAGAAAACTTTTCAATTCAGATACAGTTCGGTATGGATGGACGGATTGCAAATTGAATGACAAAAGTTAATCAATTGATTTGAGTTCATGTGTTGGATTCTGCCTTAGTGGTATTACCCCTTTCGTCGTGAGTCAGGTGTGTGGTACTCCTGTAAATTTAATTTAATCACAAAATGAATGAATGATGTTTTACTTTTCCGCTTTGTAAAGTTTTTAAATTATTCGTACACACGAAGTCATCATGTCACATTTCTTTACGATCCATTAACTATGTTCTTCTACAACTACTTTATTCTTGTGAAGTGTGCGTGTGCGTAAGAAATAACCTCGCGTCTCAAATTATAATACATTTCTTTATTAATTCCGTTTACACCACAACATTCATTCGTGTTTGAGTTTACAAAATGATTATTCATATTGACCGTAACAAATCAATCCTCTCAAAACGACAAGGCTGAGGGAACAATCAGTTGACTATTTAATTTTAACCTAGAATTGCCAAGAATTGTGACCTTTAGGAATCCTAAAAAAAATATCATCATCTTATTTATAACCCTCAATTCCCTAACCCAATAATCGAGCGAAGGGATATACGGTACACACCGTTTTTGGCACAGAACTCATGCATGTACTTCTGAGTTGGCTGAACTCATATGAACGTGAATGAACGTTAAGAATGGTATGGCGGTATTTGAATCCGAATTATTCATTCCAATTCTAACACACCACTAAAAGTTGTACAGCGTACAGGGTCCGCAATAATTAATGCAACCAATAATAATTTTGCCAGGTTTAGATTTTGTATCAGTCAACTGGACTATACTTTCTAAATGATAACCTCTGCTAAACTGTCTACTAAAGCATTTGTATTGTAGTGAAATGAATTATATGAGTCTATCGCATTTTGATGGATTTGGAACTAGGAAATGACTCTCATGGCGGGTATAGTATCATTCCCAAATTTATGCTGAGCTCTATAAGTTGAAGTCTTCTTTCAATCATACTAAACATAGTAAATACCTTTTTATAAAGTTTAACTAAGTTATTCTCCATATCCTTTCCTTTAAACTACAGCTTAGAGTATCACTCACACTTTTCGCCGATATACTTAGTCTAGTGTAGGTACTCTAGTCAAGCCTTGGAGAAGCTGAAAAAAATTGAGATTTTGTAAGGAACGGCCTTTCAGTTCAAGTTCTCAGGCCACATCTAAATCTGATTTTCCTTTTGAAGTGCAACTTCTCCGCCAGAGTTGACGGATCGAGAACTTCGTCGACTCTGGCTCCTACTAATATTCTCTGTAAAATGCCTGTCTCATTTTTTGTATTATTGGGTGGCAGAACGACCAGGGAAACCCAAAGTTTTTGAACCACCCAGAACGTAATATTATTTTATATATATGTGATCTTTATTTCTATAGTTTGATTCAATACCAGGTGTATTGTCTAATGTAATTTGTGAAATGGATACATATGATGAGAAAGGGAGGAGTACAGCCGTAGAGGTTTTTGCACTCAACTCTGACCAAATACCAAATAGTTTGGCTACGGCGGCGGCCAAGTTCGTCCGATCAAAAGCATACTACAGGATTTTTGTTCAGTAGCGGCATTAGCTGAATGAAAGATGAATCACCTGGAGCCATTCAATGATTTCGTTCAGAGGGAAGAGATGTGAATAATACTACTATAATGGAATGCGATATGCAATGAAATGAGCGAATATACATGATTTCATCTTCCAACCGGCAACGTGCACATGTATGTATTTTTTTAAAGCTAGTACTTCTAACAAGTTAACACTGTGGCGATTTTTTTTGTTTAAACTAGTATCTGGGGCTGGTTCCACCACAAAGATTCGAGTTAATTTAGTTTAGTTTATTTTAGTTTAGTTTAGAACATTTTATTCATTTAAGTTATTGCACACATAGTACACAGCCCAAAACATTACAACTGATCTTATTGATTCCTCATTGGGTGTCGTTATTCCAACTAAAATGACGATTGGAAATGAGTTCGTTGGAAAACGCATTAATTTCGGTTTCTTTAATTGTTCCGTAATTACTGTGCCAGTTCGGAAATACATTCAGACGAACTATTTTGTGATCTATGACCTTCTTATATTCTAGACGCACATTATTAGTATTACGTGTACTCATGTACTAGTACTAGAAGGATATTTGTATTTGAAGGGAATCACACAAATATGGGAATGTCAGTGTAAAATTGTAGAGACGGTGGAATAGGCCCCTGCTCTGAAATGAAGTTTGTTGAACGTACGTGTTATTATTTCCAATTGTTAACAATTCCATTGCAAAAGCCAATCAACGAAGGCGGGGAAAGACCGGATATTCCTCAGCAATTCTGGAAACGGAAGTAATCCGTTCGCTCGTTTTCAAACTCTTACTACCTACAACTACAGTAATTCAGTAATTTTACACGTGTGGACAAACGACAAATAGGGACGAAAGCTTCAACTTGATTCGCATGGGCGATTTTGCACCACTAAAACTGAGGGCCTGAACTAATGACATGACTGTATTGTAATTCATTGTTGTTGTTGTATACGTATAGTTTGGACATGGATCGTTTTGTATTATTATGCGAAAACAACATGAGATTACACACTACTACTACTCAATCTACTTATGCAGCGTAGGTGGTTGATCTTTCCTGGCCTTTTCTGCAATTAAGATTACAGAGGGTATTTTAATCCCAACTAAACTGTAAAACAGTTTGCCAGTGCGGTTCAAAACCAATAACTTTAAGATTGTTTTGAATTGTTTTGACTTCCAAGCCGAGTTTCGGAATAAATGAATATGAAACACACTACCACCTACACTAATTTGGGAACATTTTCGGACCACCTTCTCTGCGGCTTTCTGAAACTGAAATCCGAATTGTATCTCTGAAAGAATTGCTGAAATACAAATACCTTCTCTAATCCAACAAAGCATAACCTCGCTCCGACACTTTTACTTTAGAAGATGAATTTAAATCGAGTGTTACTTAAATCGAATATTTCTAATTTAAATGTCTTGTTAAAATAATCACTATATTTTATGGAGCAGGTTATAATAGTTATGCAGCCCGCACAATATAGTTCTGCGAGAAACTCTACGAATTACAGGTTAGAATTTATTTATCGCTTCTGAGCAAACATGATAACATGAGAACCTTTGTTTACTGTCAGTTGTGCTAAAAATGTTAATGTGTTTTATATGTTGTACTTTACTGCTTACTAGTACGCAGAATTTGACTGACTCGTTGTTACCCTACACCTACACGAACAATATAAAGAAACAAAATGTTTGTGCCCTATCATACTCGAACAGTAGGTCGATGAATTCGGCTTTTGCTTCTAAATACAAAGGGAGAACCGTTCGGAAAACAATAAATTATCCAACGTGGTTGAAGTTCGTAGTAACTACCAAAAAAGTTTTGTGATTGTGATTTCGAGTTTGGAGATAAAGTGACTCCTTGAATGACAGGTATGGGTGCTACATGTATAAATTCGTACTAACAAAAGTCATAGTTTTGTACAGAAAAAGCATTGTGTCAATCTCAGGTGTTTTAAAAGTTTGTAAACAATCATTCTTTATGTATATCACCCACTATCTACGAGTACATTTCGTAGTTCCCATTCCATTCATTCATTCAGAATTCATGCACTAGTTCACCGAAGAGGAAGCACACAGCTAAAAATGAACTGGAAATACTGCTCCAACCCAAGTAATAAATTAGTTAATGCCGGGTAAAGCGGCCCCTACTTGCCATCAAGCAATTTTGGCTGTTCCAACTCCAAGTACACCGATTTACTTCTTCTGGAGTACATCATTACTTCATCTGAGGCAAGCGGTATGGCATACTCTTACGCCAGGTGAAGTAAATTGTTGTACTCTCATTGAAGTAAACTGGTCGTTTACTTTGTCTGGAGTACAAAGAATTTTACTCCTGTTGAAGTGGTCTGACCCTCTCGTTCAGTCCACTGTATAGGAGGACCAAGTGAAATATTTCAAAGTCGCAAGCACT
>JAQGCA010001988.1:0-15225 GCA_034698945.1 Protaphorura quadriocellata
CAGCTGACCTTCACTGGCCTGACCTTCTTAGACTTTTGAAGCCGAATTCTGGGAAGAATTAAGCTAATGTGTGAAAATCCGTTGATTGTAGCTACTTTTTTTGAGAAGCGTGGCGTATTCTTCGTTAAAATTGTTATGAAAAGAAAATTTAACATCGCTTTCTACTGGTTTAGGTAAATTGTTAGGATTTGTTAATTAGAGACGGATTCTACATAATGTTGATTTTCAGATTTGAATGGCAGCACAGAGGTAGTCCCCATATCCACGGAATTTTCTGGATGCATGGTGCCCCGAGTGTAGATGGGTTGGAATCAAAGTCGGATGCTTATAAGAGTGTGGTGACTGACTGTTTTGATAAGTTAGTTTCTACTTGGAATCCTAACAAAACATTGGAGCCTTCAAATGTGCACTCATGCCAGATTAGGTTAGAATCGGTTGGAGGAGAGGATTCACTAAGAGTGGGTGATATGTTCAGAGGTGGGTGAGGTTGGGTGAACACAATTTGTTCAGAGGCCTATTGCTTAAGAAAGAAGAAGGGTGGATCCAAGTTGGAGTGCCGATTCAAGTTTCCAGTTGAGGAACGGACTAAGACAGAACTGGTGATGGATAATGGTAGCTTGAGACTCTTAACTAAGAGAAATGATGACAGAGTGAACAGTGATAATCCTTTTTTGACGACTGGCCGTCATGTCCAGACAAGCTGTCATCAATTACATAGCCAAGTACGCTTCAAAGAGTGAACCTTAATCAGAAAGCTACAAAGACATGATTACAATGATTGTTGCGGAAAGTAAGAGAATTGAAGGATCAAGTGGCATTTAAGCAAGTATGTGATTGAGTTTATTATGTTTAAGGTAATGTTGATGACCCAGCAAAGACGGCTGTCCAGAAACTTTTGACGAAAACTGTTGCAGAGCGTGATTATTCATCACAGGAAGTTTCTCATATTTTAATGGGGTACCCAATCTACCACTGCACGAGGCAGTTCGTGGCACTAATAATGAGGAATGATGATTGGGTGGCTTTGCCTGTAGGAGAAAATCAAACTGGAACTTGTGAGAACTTTGTGATGAAGTACAAAGAACGACCGGTAATTTATGAGCAGAAATCTTTGTTCGACTTTTGTAAAAATTATTACAGAAAGGGAACCAAATAGATTAAGAGAAGGAAGGCAGCTATAGTGCAAGTTTATTCGAAACTAAAATTGAAGGCAGCGACTGGTTTTGATGAAAGGGAAGAATTTTTTCGTCAAAAAGTATTGCTTTATTTAAATTGGAGATCCGAACCCGAATTAAGGTGTAATTATCTATCTTGGGAGTCAGGTTTCACAAGAAACAACTTGGAAATTTTTTCCAAAAAATTTGATCTTGAAGAGGCGGAGGAGGACGAATACGATGAGCAGTTTAATGATGAGGGAGTTGAATTGGAAGAATTTATGGTTGCAGCTCGGGATGGACCTAACCGGGAACTGATCTTGGGCGTTGAACTTGGGAATCGCGAAATCGACTTAAATTATGACTGGCATTCCAGTTATGATAAGTATGATAGTGAGATTTTCCCAACATTCCTGGCAGATGCTAAAAAAGAAGGAGAGGATGAGAGAGTGTACGAATACCCAAGTGTGATACTAACGAGAAAGCAGAATGAAGCGATGGAGACATTATGTGAACAAATTAGCTGCCTGAAAAAATCGAATACTCCTAATATTTGTTGTACCATTGTTCAAGGAAAAGGTGGAAGTGGAAAGAGTACATTAATCAAGGCAATGACAGCTCGGCTTTATGATGACTTCGGAAGTGAGTCGTTTAGGCTAATGAATCCGACCGGATCGGCGGCAGTCAACATCGGCGGTTTGACAGTACATTCATGTTTGAACATTGGTATCTCTAAAGAACTTCACAAATTGGAGGGAGAACAGTTAGTGACCTTTCAAACAAGTATAAAAGATGTCAAGTTTCTGATCATTGACGAGTACTTTATGGTTGGAAGCAGTCTCCTTGGAAAGATCAATCAAAGATGTAGAGAAGCACAACCTGACAAAGGCGACGAAGTATTTGGTGGTTTGTGTGTATATTTCCTTGGTGACATTAAACAGCTACCTCCAGTTATGGATCGGGCTCCTTATGGCAAGGGAACAACTTCCGGAATTGCGTTGAATGGTAGGTTGGCTTACCATTCATTTCAAAAATGTATAATTTGAGGGGACTCTCAACGGCAATCAGGAACAGGTGAAGAACAAGTGAAGTTTAGAGATCTTCTTGACCGATTGAGTTTGGGTCAATGTACTCATCAGGACTGGCTGATGTTGGATTCGAGAGCTACTTGTAAGATACGCAATTTCAAGGAAGAATTTAAAGATGCTATGAGACTCTTCCCAACTAATGAGTTGACGTACGAATACAATATGAGGAAACTGATTGAACTTAATACACCTGTGGCCAGTATTAAGGGAAAACACAACTGTTCGGAAGCGGGGAAAGGATCTTCAGAGGCTGCACGACAAGAGGGCTTGTATATGAATCGATTGGAACTGTCGAGGACATTGTAATGAGACCTGGAAATTCAATTATGGATTCGCTGCCTCTTGCTTTAACGGTACGGTGGAAAAAGTACAGTGGTCCCTGCTTAGATTGAGGATTGTTTCCTTTAATTCCCGTTACGAGGTACTGGAGTGGGAAAGGAAAAAGTTGTTTGAGATGTCAATTCCCGGTTAAATTGGCATGGGCAATAAGCATTCATAAGTCTCAGGGAATGACACTTGATATGGGGGTGGTTGATATTGGAGAGAAGGAATTTAGTGCCTGATTGACGTACGTGGGGATGTCAAAAATGAAATCGTTGGCAGGAGTTGTGATAAACCCACCATTTGGATTTGATAGACTGAATAGTATAGGAAAATCTTTGCAGCTGAAGGAACGGATTATTGAAGAGTCGCGTTTGGAAATTCTTGGAAGAATGATAATTTGAAAGTAAAACCTGAAGTATGAATTTGAGTATGAATTTCTAAACAATACGTTTTTAGTAAAGTGGTTTCTCTATTGTGTGTTGTATTTTGTATAATATTGTGTTACGAGAGACGAAAGACGGACAATAAAACATTATTTAATTTTATTAACATAAGGAATCTCGTAATTGTATTAAACATAAGTAATCTCACTATTTTCTTAACATAAAAAGTTTATCGTAGAAGTTAGAATGTTTGAAAACATTTGTAGCAATTTCAAATCTAAACAGTTTTGTGAAATATCATCCGTAATCGTCATCATTATTGTCGTGATACTCTTGAGATGTTGGGTTAAATTGCGCAAAACTGGGATCATCGGGATTTATGGTGAAGATGCCATAATTCTTGAATGGCTCCGGAATACCAAGAAGAATTTTGGTAGAGTCTTTTCTCCAGTTACTACAAACTCGACGTGTAATTATTAGCTCATCCTTGCTAAAGTGGAGAAGAATAATTGAAACGATCTGCGAATTAATTTAGAATTCGTTATTACAAAATTGTTAAATTAATGTAATTTGATGGTGTACAGTAAGGTGGATTCTTTACTCCAGATTGAGCAAACTCGACGGGTTATCAGTAACTCATGTTTATGAAGGTAGGGTAGAATCATTGAAATTAACTACAATTAAATCGCAAATCGATTAATTGTAAATGTTAAATGTTCAGAGGGAAATTTATTCAGAGAGAAAATATTGGAACGTGTTGAATTACCTCCGGAATCTCCAGTGGATTTTTAACATGTGAATTATTAACAGATCATTCATACTCCTCCACGGCTTGAAGACAAATGTTATCATTTTTTATGTTAATAATTGTTTGCTTTTGTCGTTCTGATGCTTTTTGGATCAGTTTAGTTCGTCCTAGTACTTTAGCGGCGTTATGCTTCTGTAGGACAACTTGCTTTTGGGTTTTTAAATTTATGACTTGATTTGTTCTCTTCAATTTTTTTCATTTGGACGGATGTCAGTTGCTGATTTTGTTTGGGTTGCAATTTTTGTAAAGCTCGGCATTTGTTATAATGTGACCTTATTTTCCAATTTTCGTTGGTTTGTACGGCGCAAACTGCGTTTAGAATATCTGTAACGACCTAATGAATTGAACACAAAATGTAGGTATTGTTTATTATTGAGATATTATATGTAGTAATTTAGAAATACTTACGTCTGTTATACCCATTGTAAGGCTTAGAAGAAGTTTGTAGATGAGTCGAGACGAATTGGTCAAATCTAAGGCAGACTTTTCAGGTCAATTTATGCGGATTTGGAAGTGATTTGAAGACGGCCGAACAATGTTTGCTTTTCGAAGTGGTTGGATTTTAGGCTCAGTTCTACAAATGCTAATAAATTAGCGGAGTTGTGGAAGTGTATATCGCAATTCTCTTTGTCTGTTGCGTACTTTGTCAATTTGTAGGATTAGTTAAGGCATATCTGGAGGGGAAGATCGGTTGTTGTTTTAGTTCAGCAGGCGTTGGTGATGATTTATATGGTGATGAATACGCAAATAAATTTTAAGGTTGCTATAAGGATTTAAATGTATTTTGCTTGGAATAGGTGATGCATTTTGGATAGTTATATTGCTTGATATCTTTTTAACTAGGATTTATGTCGTCTCGTCCCTGGCTGCCACAGAAGGGCAACCAAAATATAATATATATGAAATATTTGAATTAACTAATAAAGTAATTATATTTTGTTCGAGTGTTAATGAATTTGGCCGTTTAAATTTAATCCGGTTCCTTGTATCATGATACTTATATTTGAATGTAAAGAATAATCGAATTATGCATGTTCTGGTAGTTAAGGTATCAATCGGTAATGCTGAAGAAAATTTCCTCAGCATTAGACCGCATCAGCTTATCGAATTATGCATGTTCTGGTAGTTAAGGTATTAATAGGTAATGCTAAAGAAAGTTTCGAGTGTTAATGAATTCGGTTGATTACATTTAATCCGTTTTTTTGTATTATGATACTTATATTTATATGTAAAGAATGATTGAATTATGCATGTCTATTGCCCGATCTCGTTCTAGACGGCTTTCCCTTTCTGTGTCGGTTTCCTTATCCCGCCTAGCTCCCTTCTCCATCATTTCTTTTTGACCGTCTCCAAGCCGTTTCTCCCTCTTACGTTCACGGTCACGGCACAGTCGCCTATTCCTTTCAGCCTCAGACTCCGCGCTTCTTCTTTCCTTCTTATGCTCATGGTCGCGCCTCATTCGGGCAACCTTAGCGGCTTCCGACTCGTTCTCCCTTCCACGTTTGTCTTTTTCTACCACTCTTTTCATAGCTCGTAGATCAAGGAATGAAATTACCTTGTATCGTTAACCATAAAGATCAAACTAATATATTTGCTGATATTCGAAATCATGCTCGTCAATATTTGCAGTTCAAAATATCATGATCATCGACTCGGCAAACAAATCCTTCAACAATCGTAACGCCTAACAACGTAACAAACGCAGACAGACGACAGACACGAAAGGGCAAAATTCGAATATGAGGGGTCGGTTGCGGGGGGCAACGGGTTGTTGGTTGCTAGGAGTAACCAACGCAAACAGACGACAGACACAAAAGGTAAAAATTCGAATAGGAGGTCTCATCTCGTTACACTCGGTCGCCCAACAATTTTTGAAACATATAATAAGGGCGAATAGTTAGGGAACATTATACACGTGAAAGAATGAACGACGCACACCCCGCTTCGCTCGCCCTTCTGTGGCGCAACCATGACGGGACGACATACATCCTAGTTATTATATTTTATTAATTATGGAAGTACCAATTCATAATGTAATGACCCATTCAGAATGAGAAATTGTGTTACTTTGAAATAAATAAATAAATTTCACTGTGCCGAGTAGAGAGAGAAGGAAAAGTTGAGGTAGAATGGGATGGGGACGGATTATTTGAACTTGACCTTCGTGTCATGGTTTACTGACGTTAGCCGGCTCGTTGGTAAAAAGAGTCTTGCACAGCCGATTTCCAAATCGCATTTTGGTCAATTGCAGGTATTTTATAATTTATTAAAATTAGGCATGCCTCGTGAGTGTCTCGACTGAACCATGTACGATTGATTAAATTTCAACTTTCTTACTCTTGCATTTGTACTCAAAATGACAAATTTTAACAAAACTTTGAAATCACAAATGACAAATTCATGTACTGTACAATAAATGGTATTTTTATAATCAGTAGTCCTGAGGTAGAAAGGCCGTTATAGCGAGAACACCTGTCACGAATCGAAAAATGCAAAAATTGTAAAAAAAAACAAGTCTTCTCAAAATTTCCATAATTTTTTTTTTGAAATTCTACTCAATATTTTTGAAACAGTGAATTTTTGAAACTGGGTATATTTTTTTGGGACACCCTGTACAAAAAAGGGGAATCGCATTTTTCCTAAGACCTTCGCATTATTCTACCTTTAATTCAGCCGACTTTTCCTTAGAAATCGTGTGGATTGCTCGCTAAATTTGTGCCCCTCGTTATGTACAGGGTGTCTCAGAGAGAGCGCACTATTGTTTGCTCATATTTTGGCTTAGTTGCAATAATTTATGTTACGGTCAGGTTAGAATTGAATTATTGATGTATTCTAAAAATTTATTTTATTAACGCAGATCATTGAAATAGAAATCATTGGGACAGTGGAACTCATCCATAAAACTAATTTCCGGTTTAAGTTAAAAAAGTTAGTGCGTGGTTTTTGTTGATAAAATTCTTAACATTTATCAATAATTATAAACCAACGGTAACACAAGTTCTTGTAAGTACGCGAAAATATAATCAAACAGTCGTTCGCTTTCTCTGGCACATTATAATCGTCTAACCAAGATTTGCAACCTTAACAACCACACTTAACATACTTATTTTAATTTTCGTGCGACGGTAACACATCTTACTACAATTTATAATTTCGATAATATGAAATCGCATGCAATCATACTTCAGTAATTTGAGCAATAAATCTTGATCAATATGGATTATATTAAGCTATCTTATTAAGCGCGGAAGAATGTCCCCCATATATCAATTTTAATTTTGGTATATATTACAAGAATTATTCCGCATATCTTAGCGTAAAGATACAAACATAACCTCAGACAACTTCTGAAAATTAATAAATGACACTCATTTGTGAAGCCTATGATACACAGCATTGTACACATCAAATAAACTAAAAACACGAGTCTCAGATTTGTTCCGAGCTGTCTTTCAATCTTCTTCTCCGTTAAATCCTTATAATATTTCCGTTCCAGTCTTCTTTTTGTGACAGATTTGCCAATCCCGTTCCAGAACGCAAAAGCACCAGAGTGTTGAAAAGTCTGCTTTCGCTGATGTACGACCACTTGCTCCCGTCCATATAAAGATAACTGTAAACCGTAACCAGTAGTCAGAATTTTGTCTTGGCCCTTGTATATATTTTTGTCTGTTTTCCTTCTGAGTTCCTGTAGGAATAAATCCAGTTTCTCATCCGTGTCTGCATATACTGTCTTATCACACTTTAAGATCTCCAATCCCTGATCATCCGTGAAATTTTTTTGGCCTAGGTTAAGCACGTGAATACAACCTGTGTAAGTGAGCTTATAGTGAGTAGGACAAGGAACAGCTCTAAGTCCAGAATTTGAAAGATATTCATACACGTCTAGCTTTCGAATGAATTCTTCGTCAACAGAGTTTCCCATTTGCTTCCGATTTTCAAAGACATATTTTAGAATTTGATAATAATCCTTAGACATAATCGCGAATGGAGAACTTTGACTGGACTTCCTGCAAAAAACAGGCGTACAAATATCACGATTCTCATGAAACTGGCAAGTGTAGCAGATATCACAATGTTCCTGACGATATGCCGCTGATAATGATGGGAATATTGAATAGTTAGCTTGAAAGACATCTTCGAATGTTCTGAGTCCGTGTGACGCCGTGGGCGATGTGAGCTGAGTGATGGCAATCCCCTTGTATGCATTCGTCAAAACAATACTCATTACATAAATTGGTCCAAAGATACAAGAGTAGAGTGGTAATTTCTTAAAGAATTTGGTGAACGACGGACTCTGCTCCAACAGGAATGCGAGTAGAATGAAACCCATGCTCTCCTCGCATTGCTTAAACCTTGAGACGTACTGCAAAACTCCACAACACAACGACCACGTGACGACCAGCCCAATCCAGAGATTCAGTTGAAAAGCGACAAAGTAGCTTTCAAATGAGAGTTGAGTTTGAAAGTCTCCACAGGTAATGAAATTATAGTCAATAGTGTGAGTGAGAAAGAATGAATCGGAAGTTGGATGGTTAAAATTGTCACTAAATGCCTTTGTCGGAAGGACATTAAAACTTGTCCTTACTATTTGAAGTTTGGAGGTTTTTGAATCAACGTCTACCCGTTGACAGAGGGATGTGTTTGGGTAAGCCTTAGCGATATACGAAACTAAAGTAGTTGCCATGAAAGCTGCAATGTCCGTGTTTAGACCTTTCAAATTGGAATCTGAAAAAGGGTTCGAAGGGCAACCGCTGTATATGTTGTGTGGTTTCCTTAGACTACTAGAGCCCCACTTCTCTTCGTTATCCCAAATAGCAAATACAACATTTGTGCAAGAGGATTTGGCCGTGCCTTCATACCACTTGTCCATTTCATCTCTGGACATGCTGCGATTGTACTCCCTTACATTGGATACAAATTTGCACCTGAACAAAGACAAGAGTTGGACTTTGTAGTTGTCCGTATCTCTGGAGTAGTAGTAGAGAAAGACTGGTGCAGATATAGGAATAACGTGCTCACGATACCTGGTCCGTGGCCTGGTATAAGTACTTGTAAAACCTGTTATAAGGTTTCCACTCTGATTATCCGGGACCAAATAAATCATCTGTATATAGACATTATAATAGGACAAGGCAAGCGAGAACTGCGTACCTCCAACCTCGTATTGGATTCGTTTTCTCCAATGTCCGGTTACATAAAGGGTCGCCAAATGTAAATCTTCGTATGACGTTGGATGTAATATGGTGAGTGTTACACAGGTTTGCTTCAAGTGTCTCATAGCCCAGTCATCCGCATTAAACTGCATATCTCCAAACCTATATGCCTTGTACTTTAAACTTAAATTGGCGTCCGAACTATCAACGATAACAACGGGCTGATTAATAGGAATCAAATCAACAGTTCTGTTCATTATTATGTGTGTCGAACAGTTCTCGCTGTGCTCAATGTAGTTATTAAGATCTAAAAGTTCTTCAGTCTCGTTTAAGTGCAGACTATTGGAAATTACAAGATTGATGCACAAAATGAAATATATCTGGAGTACTAACATATTCACAATATTGTATATCTGTAGTTCTTGACACTTTTCAATCATAGCTGATCACAAAATTTTCTAGCAATTGCTGGGCTGCTTTTGACAACGAGCACAAATTCCACTTTGTTGTTGGTTGTTCAAATTTGCAAAGACGAATGAGGTGTGGCCAAAGCAGCTCAACAGTTAGAGTTAGAAATTCGAGTAGAGGTGCTCCAAAACTAGAATGAGAAACACTATATGAATTGAAATGAATAATAAATGCAGGAGTGAAGTCGACTGTTAAAACGAGATGTAGCACACGTGCTTGGTATTTTAGAAGCTACAACGTAACAACAGAGACAATCCCATTGCTAAAATACTAATTAAAAGACTGTACGATTCGGTTCTTGTTCAACTGAACGAAAATTCAGCTATACTACAACACATCCTTTAAATATGTTGATACAAATGACTGACTCCCATTGGTCCGATTTCTGAATCGAATCCGTGGAATACCATGTGTTGAACGTCAATTCTGATCCGCCGGTCCCTTGTACGACTGAGTGAACGTTATAGCGAGAATCGAATGGAATATGGATTGAGCTGGTCGATACAAGTGCCCCACTCCCAGTCGTCCAAATAACATGAAAAATTGAGTCAGCTCTTACATGATTTGCCATGAGGAATATTCAGCCGCAGGCTAAATATTTAACCGGCGGGCCATATTTTCCTTGTGCCTGAGAATAAATAATTCATGACAGTCGATTGAAATCTGATTTCTGATTGCTCGTCATTCCAGAATGAGTTGTACAGGCTTTGCAGGAATACAAAAGAAAAGATACGACACATTTTATTTCTCTTCAGATTGGGTTTGACTAAAGAAGTCAGCGCAACCTTGAGAGCTTTACTTGGAACAGTCGCTGGCCTATGACTTAGGTGACGACGGAACTCGAGTCCTTAGCATACTTTACTATGACGAATCCATTCTGGATCTTATTCTGAGGCCACCTTCAGACAGCCTCAATATATTTTACATGTTTTGCCGAGAAGACAGCCGTCCTTCCATACTATTGCACATCCCTGAGAATGATTATTTCATGACAAATGGTTAGGTCTTCATATTCGGAGCAGGGTTTTGCGACTAGAATCCACTTGCTAACAATGAATAATAAATATGGGCCCAGGCATGATATTATAAATATTTAGATAAGCAGTAGCTTCAGAATAGCGTTGCTACATGGTTAGGTGAGCTGGGACTCACTAGTAAGCCTACATGATGATGATAAAAACCAATCGAACCAAAAACCGTTCAGAAAGATCAAACCAGGTGTCCTGACCTGCTGAATAAAGAATTTGTCGGGCAGATAAAATTTTATAATTTTTTTGAATTCTTTGATAAGAATCGCAACTTTGGCATGGGAAATAACATCTAAATTTCAAATGACGACGTGGTCCCCTCTATGCCATTTTTCAATAATTGCAGTTTTGAAATATTTTATGCATTCTCATTCTCATGTGCAACCGACATTGCTATGTCCCCACTACTTTAGTTTCAATGAAATCACAAATTAGGAATGATAAAGAATAAAATATTTCAAAACTTCAATTTTTGAAAAATGGCATAGGAGGGACCATGTCATCATTAAAAACCATTAAATGTTATTTCCCATGCTAAAGTTGATATTTTTTTAAAAAAAAATCAAAGATTTCACAAAAATGTATCTGCCGACAAATTCTTAATTCTGGAGGTCGGAATAGGTTTTCTTGTCAGTGTAGGAGGGTCAGATTTTAAAGTCAATTCTTCTCTGCACTCTTTCTAATCTCTCTCTCTCATACGTAGACATGGCACATGTTCTGTACACATTAGATACGCTTATCCACATCAATATATGGTATTATTATACGTATGTCTTAATGGAATACTTTTCCTAAGATGTGTTCGTAATTGATTAAGCGTTGTAAACAAATACAGAGAATGTGTGGCCGGCATTAGTTTTAACATGTGTTATTTCAAAGAGTATAGTACACCCAATATTCAGAGAAAGTTATCACTGTGTGGAATACAAGAGCAAAGCAGATTTCCTTGTCTGAACTTTCAACTTCAATGTGTGGACACGTGCTGGGAACACATTTCGTTGAACCCGAAGGCAAAAACCTACGTAGAGCACACATTTCGTTGAATCCGAAGGCATAAACACATTAAACATACGTAGAGCACACATTTCGTTGAATCCGAAGGCATAAATACATTAAACATACACAGAGCACACATTTCGTTGAACCGGAAGGCATAAACACATTAAACATTCGTAGAGCACACATTTCGTTAAACATCAGTGCAAGCACACATGTGGAGCAGATTTTTCATTCAACTCCAAGGGAGGCACAATATGCAGAACAGCTATATCATGTAACACCAGTGTAAGCATATGTACATATAGAGCACATGTTCAATACACATTGGATACCCTAATCTACATTTGATATTATCAGAAAATCGGAAATTCTTTCGCCTAAGAAAGCCACATCTTACATGTTTTAATGAAATAATTATCATCAGTTGTGTTTAGAACTGATTAAACGTTCCAAACAATTACCTGGAATAAGCCGCCGACCTTGCATTTAATGTGAGGTATTTTCACGCTAATAGTACTCAAAGAATTCAGAGGAACGTTATCACTAAGCGGTCAATTAATGAAAGTTTAGTTCGGTCAGATATAGGATAGCTTCAAAATGGCCTAATCTCCGACAATTTATGTCAATATATCCAGTCAAATCGCAGGATCCATTTACTCTGCAAAAATCTTGAACGTTTGGAACTGAACGTCGTCAAATTACAGAAATTCTGGAAACAAAATGGTAGTGAACATGAATACGGTCTGAAGTGTGGTTGACGTGAAGCCTCAGCACGCTAATCCTATCCTATGGCTGATTATGGCGAGGTCAAAAAGATGGACATGAACTAATAATATTTGTAGCTCAGTTGGTCGGTCCTGTCGGAGATTATTAAGTCGTGCGACTACGGAGTAAATGAAATATTGCGAATGCCCAGTCCGTCTGTCCGTTTTAATGCAAGGCATAGGATTATCACCTAAAAGTGCTCCTTACTGATGTATATGCTCCAAGGTAAGAGGCTAGTAATGCCTGGAAAAGCTAGATCGCTGCAAAACGGTACACTGCTAAGCACGAGGTCTACGTATGTCCATTTCCAGAACGAATAATACAGATCGCAGACAACAGAAATTAAAACATAGGGGAAGCAACCTCAAACAGACGACGTACAACTTACAAAGGGTTTTGAATCGACATTGTGCAAAGCGTCCATAAAAATAGGGATATTTAAAGAAGAAATGGTCGGATCAAGTCGAGTTGAACTCGAAAACGTTCGAGTCGAGTCAAGTCGAGTTGGACATTTTTACAACTCGAAACTTTCGAGTCGAGTCACGAGTCGAGTCGAGTCGAGTTGAAGTATGACTCGACTCGATTTTTTCGAGTTGTGTTCTGCTATTGCTATAACTATGTAATTGAATGATAGGTCGACCTAGAATCATTTGCTAATGTTTATTCAAACTGTATATATTTTTTTGTATTTCAAGGTTAATTACTGTTAACCACTGGGTTCGTCGGTAATTGAAGGTAACTTAAAGCTCTGTAATTACCAGTTGATAATTACCACCCTGTACGCAGCGCACCGAGTCATCGTAACCACTTTGTGCGCAGCGCACCGAGTCAACGTAACCACCCTGTGCGCAGCGCACCGAGTCAACGTACAGTGTGTACGCAAGCGCCGAGTAGTAGTTACTAATTACAGTTGATTTTAGTTACCATAGAGCAAATTACCGGTAAATATCGGTAATTACCGGTAAATACCTGCGTAATTACATGTCATTTAAAAAATGTAAAATTACTGTTTTAATTACCATTTTGTGGCAGTTACCCGTTAATTACCATGTAATAACCGCCGTAAAAATTATTTGTAATTACCGGGTAATTTTGAACCCTGGACTAACAGAATTCGGTTTTTCTTCGATTTTCCTTACGGATTACTGATTCGATTGTCCAACTCAAAAATTTCGAGTCGAGTCGAGTCGAGTCAACTTACGAGTCGAGTCGAGTCGAGTCGAGTTAGCCTTCCAACTCGACTCGAAAATTTGCATTTTTTGAGTCGAATTTTGAGTCGAGTCGAGTTGGGCCAAAACTCGACTCGACTCGACTCGACTCGATCCGACAACTAATGACGAGAAATGAATGATATGCTTGTAAATGTCAATAGAAGGAATACCTATTAAACCAATTGGTAAGGAAGCACAGTACGTTGTTAGATTGAGTAATATAGGTTTCTGGAAGCAATAATACAAAACAATTTTTGTAATGACGAGAGAAGAAATGATATACTTTTAAATGTGAATGGAAGCGAAACGTATTACCCCAATTGGTAAGGAAGCATAGTACCTTATTAGATTGAGTAAAAGAAATTTCTGGAGGTAAATGTGAAGGGAAACGGTAAGGAAGCATAGTACCATATTAGATTGAGTAAAAGAAATTTCTGGAGGCAAATGTGAAGGGAAACGATACCTCTTAACCCAAATGGTAAGGAAGTACAGTACCATATTATATTGAGTAAAAGAAATTTGTGGAAGCAGTAATACAAAACAATTAATAGAAATAGAGTAATAGAAATAATTGAATGATATGCTTGTAAATATGAATAGAAGCGATACTTCAGGGACAAATTGGTTCTTATTAAAGAAGTTCCTTATTAGAGTGAGTAAAAAAACAATGAATGATATGCTTGTAGGTGTGAATAGATCTAAGGGGAAGCTGTTAGTTCTACACCGATGTGGGACGAAGCACTTCGCAGTAAGAAATTCAACGAAACTAAAACCATGCAAGCAAACAATGTTTGCAGGTGTACACTACCTAATAACCATGCGGTCCGAATTTTGAAAATATCGAAACCAGAATCCTTTCGTAGCCATAATTGAATTTGTGAGTCGACACCGCGGCATTATTTATTTCAACAAAACTGCCTCAAACTCCCTTGTCAACAAAATCCGCATCCCTTCCCTCGCTCTTCCGGCACGACTTCCTCTTAGTTTGCAACTATTTTATTAATCCTCCCGCACCGCAGACCATAGTCGAGGTCTACCTAAACTCAGGTACACATAGATGCTACTAAGTTAGGTCTAACTAAAATGGACAGTTTGAAATTCTAGTAAAAAATTTAAAGTAGTTACTCTAGAGGTCGCACGTGCCAAAAAGTGGAAACACGATATGTGTAGCCCAAGTAGAGTTCTGTTTGAATTCCTCCGTGAAAGGAATTGGGAATTACTGCGAGCAGGAATTAAACCGGACACCTGTTGGTATTAATCTAGGTATATTCGTTACACACAGGGTGTGCACGAAAAAGCGTATATTCGTTTTTTTGGCGTAGTTACAAGAAATTATGTTACGGCCAGCTTGATAAACGCTAAGAATATTTTATCAACGTAGACCATCAAAATAAAAATCAAGGGTCTCATCTCCAAAATTAATGTCCGGTTTACACTGAGAAAATTACTGTGGTATTCGTTGCCAAAACAAATCCTTAGAATTCACCAATAATTCCCTGACCATAACATAATTTCGTGTAACTACGCAGATATATAATCAAACAACTATGCTTTTTCACGTGGACACCCTGTATATAATCCGTGCTGAATTTCCTCTTATATTGAGCCAGTGTCAACCAGATTTTAAAGAGTTCAGTGGAAACGTGGTTGGAAGTCATAACAAGGAAGTTCATTTCTGTTCATTGATCCCATCGACAAGTGACCCATTCTCAGTTACGCAGCTCGACCCGAAAATCTCTTTAGAATGTTGTCCGCCACACTCAATCCTCTTCTATTCCTCCTTACTTCACAAAAATTTCAAGATGTCTCATTTAAAACCATATCTCAGGTCTGTAAAGTTTCAC
>JAQGCA010001989.1:0-15218 GCA_034698945.1 Protaphorura quadriocellata
GTCCAAAAAATAGTAAATGTTCCTCAACAGTTAGTTTTTCAAACAATAAATTGTGCTGTGGGCAAAGTCCCAGACTATTCCGAACATCGTCAATCTGTGTCCTGATATCATAGCCATTGATAATGGCAGTTCCACTGGACGGTGAAAATAATCCTGCAGGCATGGTTCACATATGATTTGTTATTTTTTAAACAACGGAAATAAATTATTTACATAACAAAAGAAGAATTACCAGTTAGAATTGACATTGTAGTTGTTTTCCCAGCACCATTATGTCCAAGCAGTACCGTGATTTGGCCGTCAAACATTTTGAAAGAAACGTTATCCACGGCAATCTTGTTGCGTCCGAACCGTTTGCTCAACTTCTTAATTACAATCCCGGCGGTTAGATTTGTCGGCTCAGCTTCAAATCCTGACGATTGGCCTTCACCTTCATCCGCGGCAGCTGGAGTAATCTGAGCACTCCGGTGAGCGAGACAACCCCATGTGGATGGCTAATAAATGAATCGAATAAATAATTTTAAGGGGAATCCTGCCGTTTTCCACCGGGTATAACTTTTTTGATATCAAAACAATAAAGAATCTGACTTTGTTCAGATTCTTAATAATCGATTTAACTAAATTATACCATTTATCATAATTGTCTCGGCTCTATAGTTATTTTTTTCTTAAATTGTAAATGAACAAATGTTGGGTGCGAGTTTTGTTTTCGAGTTCCTCGCGAAAGAATTTTACTGTCCGCTTATTACAACAGTTTACGCTGAAAAGTCTGACGGCATAAAAAATGTTATTATCTGTCTAGTTAAATTTAAAATTTGAAGATTGGTCTGAATTTGGGAAGTTGGAATATTTAGGACGACCTTGGTTCTGTCCTTGGTTCTACGCTAGCTGCTTACAGTTGACCATAGTTTGTAATTCCTTATATTTTGCACAAGATTTGAAATAATTCAATTAAATCTTTCAATGACCCTTGAAATAACGGGGCTGCATTTTGTGGACAAACGTTCTGAAAAATGTAAAACGATCAGGCAGCCCAGCCCTGAAAGTACAATTCGAGCTGTGCAATACGTTCGTCTGTGATTCACCTGGAAGATGTAGTACCACGGCTTCCGAATGCCATATTCTGAAGGGACGATATTCTCCAAGTAAATCGTCAGTGACATATATAAAATTGTGTCAACAATGAACATCAACCATGAGTGACCAATAGTCAACGGGTTGAGTGAACTGATTGGTTCTCCTATAAACTTCCACTGGGCTCCAACGTCTGTATCAAACAAATGATGTCACAATTATATAATTTATTTTTAATTATAATTTATAGAATATACTATATAGTATATATATATATATGTCACAGATAAAACCCGAAATCCGTTAAAACTAGAATTTCCTAGTTAGAACCCGAATTATCTGGACGTGTTGGGGAATTCTAGTTCTAACTAGTTAAAACCCGAATTACCTATACCTAGATAGAACTAGAATTAACCGAAGCCGTTTGTTGAAAGCCGAAACCGATTTCGGGTTCTATGTGTGACATATATAAAAGATATAATAATTTAGATTTCTCACTTTTTGTTTCAAGGCCAGAAATTCCTGCAACGAGTAACGCGGCAGCGTAATTTGGAAGCAGGGCCACAGCCATCCTATCATAAATTGTAAACGTACGTGCACTTGTGCCGTCAATCGGTATAATCGTACCATAAAATGTCACGATCCACACAATTATCGCCACTATATTTGCAAGAATAGCTGTGTACAAACAAATCATATTAAAATTACACATGCATAACTTACGCAATGAACACACAAACATGTCATGTTGTCCACATTAAGACTAAATGTTCAGCCGCAACTCGACAAAAAGTTCTCAACTGCATCACATTTCATATGTTTAAGCGAAATTAGGTACGTCACTTCCTGAACCCGAGAGTACTGTTGGTTCTTTTCAACTGAGCATCGGCCACTCAAAACCGCTCTCTCCTCCACTGGGTGAACACACTCAAGGGCGCGCTGATGTGCATTACACTTGAAAAGAATTCTACCAGGGCTGGTAATCGCAATTTTCTTTTCGATTCCAATTATTTTCTCGATTCTCAAATTTTTTGGATGGATTTTTCGATTTTGTAAAATTTCGATTCCAATTTTTGAATTCCGATTTGGAAACGAATTTCGATTATTCTTCTATTACGATACGGATTATGATTCCGATTACCAGCCCTGCAGAAATGATTTGAAAATGACTGAACCAAATCGATAATAGATAACTAGGAATCTGGAATCGGTTATATTAACAAAAGAGTGAGCGAACGTTTGCCTGTGACGCAATTCCAAAAAATAAAAATAAACCAAATATTCACAAAAAATTACGCCACTGGACTACATTGACAGCGCGTCAGCGCCGAGTTGGAATCGGAATCGAAAAGCTCAAAAAAGTATGAATATAAATTCCTATTCCGATTATTTTAAAATTCCGATTATGATTATTTGAAAATTTTAATTCCAATTATCGGATTCCGAATCCGATTATCGAAATTCAAAATTTGTTCGAATTCCGATTCACCTAAAAATTTCGATTATTCTTCGATTACGATTCCGATTACCAGCCCTGTTCTCCACAGCAGAAATATCATTTGATCGCGAATCCAGTACTGCACCAAACTGAAAGCGGGCAACTACGCCCTAATTTGGTAGTGTCCCAAGGGTAGGTTAATCCACATTACCCTACTTAACCCTACTAATAAACTAAAGAGATACGTTTCTCCGATTCGTCATTTACGTGTTTGAAAGAAGGCAGAGATGAAGAAGCAGAATGACGTTGCTGAAAAGACGTATAGAAGAAGCGAGACCCAGACTAATGACGGGTCACTCATGCGAAAGTAGGCCGGATGACCAACATGACAAAGAAGAATGACGATGATTGTAATAGTCACCAGGTGAGGACACATCGTATTTACCATCCAACCCAAACAATGTATCCAATTCGGAAGTCCCATCATTTTCATCAGTTCCTACGCAGACAGAATAACAGAACCATAGAGTAAGAAATTTCAGAAATTTAGATTGTTCTTTAAGTTTTGTTCAGCTATCACATCGGATAGGATAGGCAAGGAAAAAACTAGCTAAAATTTAAAATTCCTAACTCTATGAAAAAACTGTCAACCTCTTCATAGCGTTATAATGAACGGAATTTGAATTCTCATCAAATGCCAGCACCTAGGCTCCACTCCCAACTTTCGTAATGCATTGGCACCCTCTGAACAGGTTTTTCTCAAAATTCGTACCCGCACAAATGAAGTGCTTTTTTCTCCTATCTTCGAAAGTTTCGCCAATGAAGTTTCTGAGGTCCACTCTGGCCCTCTTTGAAAATTGAGAAATCGTGTGTTAAAATACGTGCCAAATTAAAAAATCCTAACCTATATAACCTAAGTAGGTTAGGTTAGGTAAGTTTACTAAACCTTTGAGTTCAAAGGTGACCTGTATTTGACCCCTATCATGACCTCTGAGGACGTCACCTTCAGAATCGTGAGTGAGAACCTGCAGTCCTGTCATTGACAGCAGTTAATGTAGGTCCTTGTTGGATTTTTGAATGTGAGGTGGCTGAAGGAAAAGAGACCTCTTCCATGTTACATGTAATTGTTGTCTACTCTACGCGTCTGACACTCTGACTCTGACTATGAGAATGTTGTTGGTTGTTGAGAGCAACATTGCCATATTTATTTCTGCACTGCACTCCCCGCGCACAGCTCAGGTAGCTGTTGTGACCAATGCCACAACTATGGCGGGGTATAGCCTTTTATTGATTCGATAATATTCTAGGCCTTAATATTATCAACTTGCCTTGATTCCACTTTGCTTTTCGGATACAACGTTCAGCACAATAGTAGGGACAATGAACATATATCCAAGGACCAACCACATCAATAAAGGAAAATCAATACCCCCAATAGAAATCGCATAGTTGTGAGCAGGGTATGGTAGCTCCTGGACAGTCATCTAGAAGAGAAGAAAACTCCTTTATTAAGGACTCTAACTCCAACTGCAGCTGCAGGTTGCCCACACACGAAGAATACTGTCGACAAAACTTTTACAACCTGTATTTGGTTAACAAATATATTTTGGTATAGTTTAACTACTATTTTCGTTGTGTGTAAGAGACACAATTTAGAATCGTTTTATGAATATTATGTCATAAAACGATACTGCACTTTAGTTAATATCCGCTGACCTTTCGATTCGACCCAGACATAACAAAGAATGCTGACATTTCGTTGAACGTAATATAAATATTTTAGTGTTTCGACTATAGCAATGCCATGATATTTAACTCTTCATATTTGAAAATACTCAAGTGTCATTCAAGCCAGTTCGTACTTCGTAGACGTGTATCGAATAGTGATATTTCGCCTTTGGTTGAGACCGAATCTTCGGTCGATATCATTCGGCCCTTGCAATCGCAACAGCGAAAGAAGAAATTCTTCACTGTCATAATAGCAATCAACTAACTAACTAATAATATAATACAATTCCACACAATACCGAATACCCGGTATTCCATATCCATACTAATCGCTCGGCCTAATATTCGGTACAACGAAGCAATGCCCTGAAGAGGGCACGGCTTCGTTGGATACAAGTATTTCCGGGTTCTATACTTATTTACAGTAAAAAGTAACAGAACTTACATTAGGGATGGCCAGTTTTGTGCTTCCACTCGGTGTTAAACGTTGTATCAAAATTTTGTCCAATTCAATCTGTATCCCAATAAATCCATCCTGGATATAATCACTCTGAGCTATAATCGAACATAACTGCAATATTAAAAGACTGAAGCAACTAGGAAGAATGTGTTTTGTGTTGTCTACTGCCAGTTTTTTTTAACATGGCACGGCATGATGGTATAGATGGTGAATGGTGTCATCGTTGAAAGGCAATTATATCTCGCCACGAAATATGAATACCTCACTCAGAGGTGCTGTCTCAATAATATATGTATATATACTAGTCTCGTAAGTATTACAGGAGAGGAATTTTCCAGTACAAACTAATCGTAAACATTTGAAAACATGTACACTTCACAATTCCTTATTTTGTAAGTACGTATCCAATTCTATTCTTTTGTCAACATTTTTGTTTCAGGAATTTTTGGGGGGACATTTTGAAATGGAAACGTTTAGGTAATAACAACTAGTCAAACGTTTCATTACCTCCATCACCGGGTCTTCCAGCTCTATCAAAGAATTCATCCGTTCGTTGAAGACGAGATCTTGTTAATGATGAATCAGATGTGGCGGGGAGTCGTATCTTGTAGGAAATTTTGGGTCCCCATAGTGTGGGATTAGACAATCCTTTTTGAAACACAACAGCAACAGAAACTGCTTGTTCTGTTGTCTCTGTGTCGCTATTTCTGCGCCGAAGATTCGCAATGTACATTTCAATTTTTTTTTCGTCGCTAAATTCCTTCATCGCAATATATTGATCTGAGAAATCGCGTAATAAAGTTAATTACAAGAAAGATGAGTTGTCAGAAAATTACACGACTCTTAATTTGCGTCCGCAGTAATTTAAAGTTACCTAATTCAATCTATTGCACATTACACTCCCTGTGGGATTTGGGCCTTGCTTTTTGCTTAGCCGTTCTGCCAATCATTCAGATGATTACAGTGTTCGAATCGGATTAAACCCCGTTACACATTAGAGTTAATTATAACTAGACATAGATAGGTACAATAACCGCCATAAGCACTTTTAAAACATTGCCTTCTGAGGTTATAACTTCTGCAGGCCCGGACTGGCAGCTCAGGGGCGCCGTTGGCAGTTAACATTAGTGGCATGAGACAAAGGACGCCGTAATTCCATGCCCGCATAATGTTAAATTTCAAGGGGCGCACTTGGCGATCGCCCATTGGGCCAGTCCGGGGCTGAACTTCTGTCGGGGTAATCGGATTGTGATGAATCTGGATTATTCGGATTCCTTGTAAAACTCTACATACCAAATCTATGTTATCTATACACAGAAATCCTTTTAGAGCTTGAGAACAGTCCTGTCCTCAATCCATGCACACTTTTTTTTTTATAAAAATTGTCTCCGAATCCTAATCCGATACCCCGTAAATCTGAAATGTGACATTGCATCGTATTTAACTTCCTTTATATACCGAATAATTTTTGGACTAAATTCGATAATAGCTGAAAATCCAAATGCGATTTGTGATTAATAGTACAAAATATATGACAATTACGGAAGTGGTAAACAATTCCTTACCAGTGTTGTCATCAAGTTCCTTCATAATAGATCTGGTTCTAGCACAATTCGGCGAAAACGCGAGTAGCTTCTTCGATTGTTTAAAGCCTAGTAATAAATCCTAGATCAAATAAAATATTAATTTAGTTTAGTCGAACCGGGTAAAGTTAATACATATTAGCTTAAATGGTTCAAACTTTCCGCCAAAATTTTATTTGCCACAGTACCGGTGAGAAATCAAGGAATCGCTAACCTCTTTGAAAATTGGTACAGGAATAGATTCGTCTTCAAGGTTAGGATCTTTTTTTGGACCTCCCGAGTCAGCACTACTTGACTCTCGGAATTTTTCTAGTCGTCCTTGACTCTCTAAATGGGGATAAACTACGATGAGGATAAATAACACTGGGGCCAAGATTTCCATTAATGTAAGGATAAAACGTCTCTTCCGAAACAAGTAGTTCTTCCAGAGTATCAACAAAACCTTCCAGAAAGTACCTGCAAATATACGTGTCAGCGCTAAAGTTATCAAATAAGGCGTGCGCCAGAAGCATAGGTGCATTTTTATAATTATTTTATAACTACGGCGTGCTGACCATTGGTCAAGTTAATATTTTTATCAAATGGAGGAACTAATTACCTAGTAGGATCATCACTCGAGTGGTCCGTAAACACCTTGCCTTCCTATGGCCCGAATTTTTTGTCTCACTCGTCGCATTAGCTCTTTTCCACTCTCGGCGGCTACTTCTTTTATTAGCCGCCCGCGTGATAACCCTTTTGAATGCTTTCAAAGTTTTGGGTGTTTTTTTAACCTTAGAGTATTTGCGTTTAACGTGGGCGCAGAACTTTTCAATTGGCCGTGCTTGAGGCACATTTGGGGAATTGTCAACTTTTGCCACAAAATCCATTTTTTTTCTCTGACAAGTATGTCGTAACAATTTTCGCGTAATGACATATGTTGCCATGTCCGGCCAGAACGAAATATTTTTTTTTCCGATGAAGGGAATCAACCTCTTCCTAACACATTCACTCAGATATAATTTAGCGTCGCTCCTTTTTCGTCCAAAGCCAGCCATATCAGATACTTTTTAGGAAATTTCTCCCCACTTTTGAATTTATATTTCGGGTCTATTTTTTTAGACTCTGCATGGGTAAAACTTTACACCATTGATACTTTCAGGGTCAACAACACAGTAGGTCTCATCATCAATCACTAAAAACTTTGATGGATCGGCGGGTAACCGTTTCTCAACTAATTTCCGACAATTTGTTTTGGCAATCTTTTTTTTGCCGTTCATTGTATTTTGGGGCATCTGTGGCCTTGTAGGTCCTAATGCCCAACCGTTTGGCTTTAATTCGCCGCAGGGTCCCCCTCGATACAATTTTTTTAGTCGCAGCACGGGTTGAGATGTTAGGATTCTGTTTATACAAACTTTCTACTGCTTTCACTACTTTCTTCGTGGCCACAGTCACAGGTCGGCCACTCAGTTTTTTATAGGATGCACTACCACACTTATCATACCTATCTAGTGTTTCGGTGTTTTTCTCCGCTTACAAAATATTTGACGGTTTTTTTCCGATCTAATTTAAACGTGTTTTTATATACGTGGCAAACGTATTTTACGACTTCCTCTGTATTTTTATTCCGCATGATTTGTCTAGACAAACTGACTTGAAATGATCTATAAAATGTTAAGGTCGATGACTTACTGCGTACTAAAAAAAATTCCATCGTAGCAAAAAAAATGTACAAAAATGCACCTATGCTTCTGGCCCACGACAAGTATAATGTGATTAAATTCTAATTAGTAGTTTCATGCTAATCATTTCTACAGACATATTATCTAGTACTCCTAGTTTCGGAATATTTTCCGTTAAAGCGTCTCGTAAAATAAATGCATATGCATTAGGTTTTAATTGATGTCGGCGTTACAAACACCCAGGGCTGATAATCGGAATTATTTTTCCCGATCATTCGGATTACGATCATTTTTCCGATAATTTTCTTGCGATTGCAATCTTGGATTCCGATCCAGTAAAATTCCGATCATACGATTCGAATTAAAATTTGAATTACCAAGAATTCGAATCATCAAATTAAAATTAAATTTCGGATCATTGTCATTTGGATCCGATTTGGATTCCGATTCTAATTCCAATCTTCACCATTTTTTTCTCGAAAATTGTTACTTATTTTCTTTCAGCAACGTTTTTGCTGCAGGTGCAACATCTTATATATATATATTAATGCTAATAACTTGCAAAGTCGAATCAAAGATTCGTCAAAAACGTCAAATTCTCCACTTTTTGACTCCCGCGACAATGCAATGTCCGACGGGGACGGAGCAAATGTCGGAAAAAAGATTATAATGTAAGATTACTAACAATACGAATCATGATCGGAATTCCGATCATCAGAGAATTCGGATCCCAATTATAATCTCAATTCCAATCATCCAGAAATACGGATCATGTTATCGGATCAAGTTCGAACTTTGAATGAATCTTTGAATTCCGATTCCGATCTCGTTAAAAATTCCGATCATTTCCGATTTCGATTCCGATTAACAGCCCTGCAAACACCACCTTAGCTTAGTGGGCTTGAATAATTCAGTATATTAGGATTAGCAGTTCGACACTGTAAAGATTACGAAAATTGTGTGTGTGTGTGAATGGGCGGATAACCGACTTTGTTTTGAATTGTGGCTTTCAAAAACTCGATCGTTTGCTCTAATCACAGAAAGAAGAGAACATTTCATACCTTTTGGATTCATGGTGACCCCGTGCGTGCTTAAGTTGAATATTATTGTAAGTTGTGAGTTAATCCAATCGTCCGAACTCGAACCGATAACTCATTGCACTGATAAAAACTGTTCAGCTAAAATAGTAATCTCATAAGATCCACTATTGAACCAGGGAATCAGAATATGTAAAATAAATACTACAGATCCGTGTGAGAAGTGGAACAAAAACTCTTTTAAATTGGTAAACGGAATTATAAAGTCAACTCAAATGAGCCCAACCCAGGGGCTACTTTTAATAAAATTGAATTGAGAGGTCAAGTCATACTGAGGTCAGGATTCCTTTGAGGTGAAGTCGCATCGAACAAACAAACCAAATATGTCTTTGTCTAGGGAACACAAACTCTTCCTCGCCAAAATTATAGAAATCTGAAAAAATCATACCTCAGACGGAGTTGTTTTCTGAAAATTAGAAAATTGTCACAAAAACACCCTTAACGGTCAACTCCAACCAAACAAGTGAAAAAAAAAGGTTTGTAAAAATAAGGTTTTTCAACAACTATATCAGTCAAGTCAAGGTCTCCTTGCCTTGGATTGGAGGAGACGTGATTGTCGCATTCATTCCGGATTCAAAATTATAATTCTTATGTCGCCCGGCTACTGCCCATTAAATATCTGCATCTTTTGTCAAAGCCTGCCTGCCCCAGGGATCCCATCCTCAAAGTGCAAAATTGTCCATATCAATAGAAACGCGTGCGACAAAAAATTTTCCGCAACAGCAACTTTGAATTGTGTGAAAACTCCAGAAATTGCGTGTTGACGCTGCGCTGTCTTATAAGATCCGAAATGTACATTTCAATTTCTCTCTTGTCATTAAATTTCTTCATAGACAAGTACGGATCTGACAAGTCGTGAAATAAAGTTAATTACAAGGAAGGTACTAAATTGTCAAAAATTACTATTCTTAAAATGCGTCCGCAGCTCTATCCAATGCATTTTCTATTCAAATAGAAGTTGGTGTTACTTGAACTGCCTTTTTGCCAATCGCATGACCTCGGACACTCCCCGTTACAAATTAAAGTGCAATCAGCGCAATAAGGAGTTTTCAAACATTGTCTGACCTTCCGTCGGGGTGATCGATTGGGATAGTCTCGTATATTCGGATCGCTATTTTAGTAACGAAATCCGTACATAGTAGAACTCATAAATTATTGAACTTGAGAACAGTCCAGTCCTCAATCCTATTCCTGTCACTCTTTTCCTAAAAAGTGTTCCACTTCCAATCCTATTCGGACTTCCTTAAATCGCAAATACGGATTCGCTTAGTACGAACTTCTTTATATCGAACAATTTTTTGGACGGAATGCGATAATTGTTTTTATTATGACAACCACGAAGTGGCGAACGATTCCTTGCCAGTGATGATTTCAAGTTCCTTCATAATAGCTCTGGTTCTACTATTATTCGGCGAAAATAGGAGTTGCTGCTTTTTCAGTCCTCTCCGGTGATGCGATTGGTTTAAACGTTGGAATAATTCTTAGATCCATTCAAATATTAATTATGTCGAACCGTGTTGAATTGATACAATTAGCTTAAATTGTAGAAACCTTCCCCAAAATTGTATGTCACCTTACTTGACAGCAAAATAAATGTCGGTGTAGAAAACATGGAAATGATTAACCTCAATTGAAATTGGTGAAGGGCAAGATGCATTCACTCGATTTGACGATATTTTGTCTGAACCTTTGAAGTCATCACGACTTGTCCGTCGATCGAGTTGATGGGGACAATAAATGGGGAAGGACTAGAACGAGGACAAACAACACGGAGCAAGATTTCCAGAATTGTAAGGATAAAACGTTTCTTCCGAAACAATTAATTCTTCCAGAGGATTAGCAAAACCTTCCGAAAGGTACCTGCAAATATGTGTATAAGCGTTATAATTATAAAATACAAGTATAACAATTAAAATTCTCATCAATGGTTTTAATGCTATTTATATGTTACAGACAGTGGGATTTATTAGTGCTCATTTTCGGAATAATATGTCGATACGTTAATTGGGACTCTAAAGAGTACGAAATGCTGTGACATATACATGTATGGGCAGACAATTACTAATTTCTTTTAGTAATTTAGTAGTAAAGCAATTTTGCTTTGAATTGTGAATTGTGACTGCCGGAATCTCGACCTAATGCCGTACTCACCGATGAGAACATTACTACCTCTTGGATTCATAGTGACACGGCGGCCTGGTTGGTTGGAATGTTGTGAATTGTGAGTTAATCCAATCGTCGGAACCCGAAACGATAACTCATTACAGCGATAAAATAAATAGGAATATTGTAAGATTCAATTATTGAACCAAGAATCAGAATGAAATAAATATTATTCATGTGAGGAGCGGAGCACAAATTCTTTGTTATTCGTAAGAGAACTTTTAAAGTCGACTTAACAGGGCACTTTTAGTAAAATTGAGTTTAAATTTTTTCGAATCATGTCAGGTTAAGATTCTTTGAAGTTCAGTCGCATCGAACAAACATTTGTCCAGGGGACACGAAGCATTCCTCCCCAAAATTATCGAGATCCGAGAAAATCATACCTCAGACACCATCAGACGATGGACCTGGAGCTGAATACACTATAAGTACGTTTGATTGTTTTTATTTTGTAGAAAAATATTTAACAAGAAGGCGAAAGAAACAAAGTAAAAATGAAACATAGACAAATGATTCCGTAACATATTTCGAAATTAGTTTTTAGTAAATGGAATTGTCATAACTTTGAACACTTCGGGAGTACGGCTAAGGGCTAAGCTCAATTCATGTATGCTATAATCGATATCTGTTGGATTCCTGGTGTGGTGAGAACGATGACGGACGCGCGACGCCACAGGCACAGGCTTAAGATTACAGGAATCAGACAATTAAAGCTACGTATTTTTCAGCATAATCAGAAAATTCTAAATATTTCGTAGGCCACATAATCCGGAATTCCGAAACCAAGTCAGGAATAAATTCACAGTTGGCTGCTTGAGTGTACTAAAATTTAAAAAAAATGCGGATGGGTGCAGAAACTAACAAATTATCATAGCAAGCAAGATTCATCCCTAAATTATGTGAAAGGTCTCTGATTGTTGAAATAAAGAGAGGAAGCTCATGGTCGATGAAATGATAACCCGGAATGATTCTTATCCAGTTGAGGCATCGAAAGCCTAGGACAATTGAGAGCCCTAAGTTAAGAAACAACAACTGCAACGAATGATACTACTGAGGCAGGAAAGGAAACCAAATCCCTCAACTTCATTCTTCACCGATTAGGGAAATCGATTCCGGTCACATTTTTGCGGAAAATCCCGGGGAATTTATTTTTTACTCAAACTCTTGCACGACTCGAAATAAGGACACAAAATTGGGTTTGACGAGAAAATATAAATTTCCGGGAATTTTTCCGGAACAGTGGCCGGAAGAAAATTCCCTAATCCCTGTAAAAACCATCTACCCACCCCACACTCCCTACATATGTATGGGGATTCGGGTTTTTTTTATGGTTTCTGTTCCGTAAAAATTCCCGGAAATTTATATTTTCTCTCCAAACCCAGTTTTGTGTCCTTATTTCGAGTCGTGCACGAGTTTGAGTAAAAAATAATTTTTCCGGGATTTTCCGGGAAAGTGGCCGGAATCGATTTCCCTGATCGGTGAAGAATGAAGTCGAGGGGTTTAGTTTCTCTTCCTGCCACAGTACAGAGACTCCGGTAGAGGGGATCTTTGATTATTTAGTTGGAACACCTCTATGCTATGCAGTTTGCCTGAGGAAATGAAAGAAGCTTTGCTGAATGCTAAGGTTAATAAATTACAAGAATTGGAAAAATTAAAAAAGCAATCACCATCTGATATGTATGAAGAAGACTTGGATAATCCATTTCAACTTAATGAGGAAGACTGAGAGAATGTAAAAGAAAGTAGAAATTGTCTCCAAGAAAGATTTCTCAAAGAAAGCGGCTAAAATGATTGCTCCTTCGCCCATGGGACAAAGAGTTAAACCTGTATTGGATGATATGATAAAAAAAGCAAAGGCGCGTGCCAAATCCTAAAAAGACAAAGAAGGAAGCTAAGGATGAGGACAAGGAAGTAGATGAATATGACTTAATTGGCATAATGATTCTTTGATGGATCAAAAGTAGAGTAGTTCAACGGATGGTGAGAAAGGTACAAAAGCCAAGCGGCTGACAAGCATACAAAATAAATCTGCGCCGGGGGTCCTAATAGGCTCCGTGCGCATAGCAAGAGTCTCACCCTGGTGCGAAAGTAAGGCAAATTTGGTTGGAGTCAGTCTGAGAGGGCTATAATATTCTTTATAAGTTCGCATTCGTTTTCTCTGATACAAAGTTAAATATATCAGACTTCCCCAACTGCTATCTTGTCAAGAATATTACGAGGATTCCGAATATGCAAGAATTATTGCCGTGCGACCATTAGAACAAAAGTTATGAATTTTTATCAAAACATTACCTCCGCTGGGTTAAAGGATATAAAAAAAGTCAAGGATGTCTAAAGAGTGTTCGGAGCAAGGTGACACCCTATACCAGACCGTTGTTCACTATATAGGAAACGGTGCTGCCTCTGTTGAGTGCACGGAGCCTATATAATCCTATCATCTATGCTCTATGGCTGACAAGAAAAAGAAACCGCGGGGTACAGTTAGGAAAGCTAAAATAAGTTGCCAAACCCATGAAAGCAGCTGATAAAAAATCATAAGCCATCAACTCCATCGCTCTCACAATAAAATATGAAAAATGATTTATCAGTGATCAGTCAGCGTAGTCGCAGTGCTTCTTGGACTATGCTATGCTTCAACAGGCTCACGACCAACAAGAAATAATTCAACTACGCTTATCAAAAAGATCTTGAAAATGTATACTATGATAAATTTTACGTTGAAAATGTTTTTATTCGACAAGCAGACACAGAGACCGTACAATGCAGATTTAGTAATCGGTACTAATTATATTTTGACTGCAATTTTGAATTGTTAGTGCCAAGAAATAAGTAACTCTAAATTACGAGAAGCATGCACATTGACATGTCATGCATTTCACACACGCGGACACATTGGCTACACGTTCAGGATACTGTAATCTTGCGAAGGATAGAAAGACTTCTTCCAATGTCGTTTCATTCACAGAGTAGTCTTCAATTATATTCTGGAACTGAACTTTTAGATCTTCCATGATTTGGAAGAGTTCATTCCAAGGCATCGTAGTATTGTAGAGCTGGTAGTGCAGCACATTCTATCACATGAATTGTAAAGACCCGAGATTTAATTTTCAGTGGAATGGAAAGGCAAAGGCGAGTGTAATATCATTTGTTTCGTACCTGGTGCTGGTCCTTCAAAACGCATGGTTGAAATGAGTCTGTGATTTTACTCTGTAAAGTAGAAACTTCTACAGAATCGAATGGAATGAGTGGTTTCAATTTCACAAACAAACTGAATCCCTGGGCGAATTTATTTTTCAAGTGTTGAACTCCACCAAAACATTGGAATTGACCATTGACCATAATTCCAAGACGAGAGCACAGTGCCTCGCATTCTTCCATGCTGTTTACAAGAGTGGCGAAAGGGAATGTATATTCGACACATCCTCGAATTTACGATAATTGAGGTTAGACTACCTGTGTGAGGTCAGAATGATGGATTGACCTTGTTCTCGGAGCTCTGCAAGAACTTTCCAGAAATGCCGACGCGAAACGGGATCGACACCGGAAGTTGGTTCATCCAATAAAATGATTCGAGGGTCACCAATCAAAGCGACTCCTGCGCTCAACCTCCGCTTCATTCCTCCACTGTAGTTCGTGCACTTTACATTTCCAGACTCTTGTAAACCTGTTTATAATCGCCTATAGATTCAAGTTGATTTCTCAATGAAGTATTGCAACGCTTGTCATGATCTGTATACCCATTTTCTCGAGCCATTTATTCGCTTCAGAGTAGATTTGTCTACTGGGAATCCCCCTTAGACGACCAAATAATTGCAGAACTTCTTTTCCTGTCATGACCCCAACAATTCCATCGTACTGTGGACAATACCCAATGTTCTTGAGAAACTTCGCCCGATCCCGCTCAAGGGTGCAATTGAATCCGAATGCATTTCCACTTGACCTGATTTCATCTCCAGTCAACATTCGAAAAGTCGTTGTTTTTCCTGCTCCGTTCACTCCAAGCAATCCAAAACACTC
>JAQGCA010001990.1:0-15215 GCA_034698945.1 Protaphorura quadriocellata
TGTGCTCAGAGCTGATCAGAGCTGCCACCGTCTAGCGACAGAGAATCAAACTGATCGCCGAGGAAGACCTCGTTAATTTTCCCCATTCTTCGCTATTACTGCAGCCCTACGAACGGACGAGTTGAAGGAGCTTCTTGTTGCCTATTTCATTGCAACGAACAGACATGAACTGTGCAATTGCTCTAAGGTACATAGTATTCTGACTGCGTTAGAAGGTGTTCTTTTAGGGTGAAACGGTCCTTATAAATGCATATAATATGTCAGCTTAGAGGAGCCCGTGACAGGCAGACAGACAATGGGATTTTATTAGCCCTTTACAGGACTGCGTCCACGGACTAATATTAATAAATTCCAAATTCCAATTGATCAAATTCGCACTCTGATAAAAACCTGCTCTGGTCCAGATTTTTACGGGCTTTCTGAATTTGTAATAATATTTTTCCCCAAGTCTCCCCAAAGGTTCCATCTAACTGATTTTCTGTTTTGTCATAGTGTTGAAAAGAAAACCGGACGGTTTATATGTGGATCCGGCCTAGTAATAACAGGGGCTGGCCGTTAAATTCCTACGTCACGAAAGGCTAGATATAACTGGGCTGCCAGAAATAACAGAGCTTTTTTGGCTGCCATCTTTAAGACTGTAAATATTAGAGCCTCTGCCTAGACTGAAGTAGTTGAGTTACTAGATGATAAAGATTTCTAGATTCTGTATCTTACAGGGAAGGGATGGAAAATCCAAGGAGTTCGGACCATTCTTTCCTAAGGAGAGCCGAAAATAAACAAACAATTAAAATAAGAAGTTTTCGTTTTTACGGTCCCGCCCGCAATACATCGAAAACCCTCGATACGGGACTAATGTTAATTTGCCTATAGAAATACGATTTTGTTTGCATGGGGGTGAATGACCTTTTCGCTTTTCTAATATTAGAAAATGGAAAAGTAACATGGTAGGTATTGTATATTGTATTTCACATGTAGACATTTCAATCGTCATTTTTTGTCATTTTGATTGTTTGGGTACTTTTCGACTCTCCTGATTACCCTAACAGCCGGTCCAAACTCCTTTGGAAAATCTTATGCGGAGAAAACGGGGAAAGTTAGAACATGTTAGAAACTTTTTAACATGTTCTAATTTTTCTCTTTGTATATAATATTCTCTTACATTTTTAAGCGAGCAAAGCGCAGCGAGCGAAGCTTTTCTGTTTCACTAGGTGGTCCGAAATCCGTTTGTATCTCTCTCATAGTGGGTTCCACATTTTATGTCCAGAGCTTTTCTCCGGAACTACTGGGCCAATCGGGCTCAAATTTTCAGGGGAGTCACCTCTGGGGTGTGGTCCTATACAAGTGTATTTTGGACCGTATACTGTTAAGGGGTCCCCTTAACTCGACTTTTAGAGCTTGGGTACTTGGCATGGGAGAAATTTCCATAGTAACGGCGGAGTTTGCCTCTTGTCTTAATAAAACTGGCATGAACAAACTGCCGTTGCTATGGAAATTTTACCCATGGAAGGATGATGAAATGATTGGAAAATCTGGAATATTTGTTATTAATAGTGAATAAAAAAATAATTAGAGTATTTTGAGTTTTCGGTTCGTGGAGAATTTAGTAATGGTAAATCAAAAATGTATTATTGAAATGAAGAAACAATGAAGAAGTAACGCTTCGCTTCGCTCGCTTTTCTGTGGCACAACCGTTGACGGGATGACATACTTTCTAGTTAAGAAAAAGGAAAGAGAATATACAAATATTAAGGTGGTGATTCTCGGATTTCTTTTTGCACAACGTTTTTTCAGTGTCTACTATATACCCCTAATTTTTTTGAATTAACGACATTCAATTACAAATCAAAACCGACGTGACGTCTTTGATGTTTATGTTATGTTGTGTGACTGTTATGGAGTTGATCAAGTTTCAAGTTCAGTTTTGTTCAGATGTTTTGCCAGTTCCAGGTCAACATGATGACCTAAATAAATACCTACGTTGTACGTGTACGTATCACCTAATCACCTATACATTATACAATTTCTAGAAAGCCGACAGACTTCAAAATGACGCAACTAACCCAGGATGAAATAGTGAGCAGTACTAAGACTGTGATCGCCGGTTTAGACTCACTTAAAATTGAGCATCAAGCAGGTCTTCAATCGCTAGAATCGAATTTGAAGACGTCTCAGTCCTCCAATCTAGATGATAACCAAGGTCTCACCGAGAAGTCAGACGTACTACGTAAATCTTTGGAAATGATTGATATTGGAATTGATGAAGCCAAAGTAAGTTGTAGTCAGTTGAATTTTTTCATGTGCACGAATGGAGGTTGTGAGAGACTAACAGTCTAATTCGATCCAGAAAACCTGGAATTCGTAATACTTCGGCGAACTTTTGCCTTGGATTAATTTTTGGTCAACGTTGACGCTGACTAATTCAATGATCAACCAGTTATTACACCTTTTGGTTTTCTGACATTCAGGTTATGGTGGCACTTGCTACGCATATGCAGATTACAGAGGCGGAAAAGCAGAAACTTCGAACTCAAGTAAAGAGGTTGTGTCAGGAGAATGCTTGGTTGAGAGACGAGCTCGCAACAACTCAACAACGATTGCAAGCATCAGAACAGTTAGTAGCCCAATTGGAAGAACAGAATAAACAGCTGGAGTTTTTCAATTCAATAAAGAAATATGACCAGGAGTCACAGGTTAGGATTTTGATTTTGGTTGGGGTAGAGCTTCTCACGGGTCGGGTTCGAGTATATCCGAACCCGAAAATGTTGATCCGAACCCGTTCAATCGGGTTAAAAAAAATTTACCCGAACCCGAACCCGAAAAATTTCGGATCGAAAAATTTGATCCGAACCCGAACCCGGTAGCTCAGTAGTCGACCCGATCCGTACCCGAACCCAAACCCGATCCGAACCCGAAACCCGGTACCCGAACCCGATTAAATTTGGAAAAGTTAAAAACCATTTTCCTTCAAAACTTGCATTTATTTCGAATGCATTTAGGCCATCCAAGCAACATAAAAATCTCAGTATGAATAAATAATTTGCTATATTTAGAAGGTTAACCAGCAATAAGCTCCTTCTAAAAAAAGTCACGAGTATAAATAAACATAGCCATTCCGAATTCTAACCAGCGATGCTCCGAGCATTATACATATTTCTGATCGCCTGTGAGCGGTACTGGCTAGATTCTAGGGCTGGTAATCAAAATTTCTTTTCCGATTTTTTTTTCGATTATTAAAATATTTCCATTTCGATTATTTTAGAATTTCGATTCCGATTTCGATTTACATTATTTTAGAATTCCAATTTCGATTCCGATTCCGATTATTTTAGAATTTCGATTCTGATTCCGATTACAATAGTAATTTGATTATTTTTCGATTCCGATTCTAATTACGATTCAGATTACCACATCGGGCCTTCAAATAGGTCTGACTGGCACTGAACGTGAACGCGAAAACAAAATATTCCAACACTTCTGCCCAATTGGACAACTTTGACTACAAATTGGCACTATAGTAGTCGAAAATAATCGAATTCCGAATCCGATTATTTTGGAATTTTGATTCCAGTTCCGATTATTTTGGAATTTTGATTCCGATTATCATACAGATTCCGATTACCAGCCCTGCTAAATTCGATCTTTAGTTGGCCAAGCTTTGAAAATTTGATTAAAAAAATCCTTACGAAAATTCCCTTTGAAAAAAGTGAAATCGTGTTAGAATGCACGTTGTCTCAGGCAGGCGTTTTCGCGTCAATGTTAAGAGATCTCCGTTAGATGCATTACAGAAGATTTTGAAAAAATTCAAAATAATTCCAATCAAAATCTTGACGGAAAAAAATAATTTGAATTTTTACAAGATCTTCTTTAATGCATCTAATGGACATCTCTTAACATTGACGCGAAATGAATAACGCCTGAAACACCATGCATTCTAACACGATTTCAATTTTTTCAAACGGAGGACCTCAGGATTTTTATAATCAAATTTTTGAAGATCGGCAAAAAAAAGAACTTCATTTGTGCAGACGACTTTCAATCAACTTTGTTCATGTTAGCGGATCCCAATTAATGTGAAAAAGTGTATGGCGGGCTTAGGTCGGAGGTTCAATTGAAAACGTTCCTTTGCTAGATGTAAAGGGAAAACGAAAACGAGGGTGATAGAGGCGCGACGGTCGTTTTCCGTGCTCGAACATGTACATCAACAAAAGTCGGTGGAAGATTCTGCGAGTCACACACGACTAGACGGGATTTTGACCTTTTTCACTCTTCAAATACTCCGTCAATAATTTTTTTAACTAACCAAATTTTAGCTGTATAGACCACAAATGTTTCATAGATTTCAAATATGGGATTCAAAAAATTCTGTGACACTCCTGAGTGGAGTGGGGCCGAGGTGAACTCGAGTGTCACCTTTCCACCACGGAAGATAGGGCAAAATACACATGTCACCCATCCAAACCTAACTTTCCTCGTTTTCAACTCACTCTCTCCTTTTCCCTAATGAAAACTAACAACAAAATCCAGGCCAGGATGGACTATTCGACAGCTAGAACACAAACACGAACGGGTGTACAGTGCACAGCGCCAGAATCCAGACTGGCGGCGGGCGGGAGCACATCTCGTTAGAGTGAATTGCAAGCGACTCATAACAGCCAAGGGCAAGAATACATTCACTTTGAAAATTCTTAGTTCAAAATTGGGGAAAGTTATGGTTATCTAACCTTCATTATTAGTGAAAGAAATACTATCATTCAATGAATTCAAGAAAGAGAACTAAGTAATTCAATTTCTAAGTGAATTCTCGGCCGTCTTAAAAGGTAAATTTTTTAATGTTAATTTCCATAAGAGCATAAGAGGGGGGATTGTTGAGACAGTTTTTCATCCTTGAAAAGGGGGGAAAACAGTAGCGTCTCTAACGAGCGCGCGGTGCCTATTGTCCAGACCATTCTGTGGGTAAAAGTGAGTGAGGAGAGAACTCATAAAAGTTTGCACGATGTTCGACTTTGAGAGGGAGGAAACGTGCGCAGTGCGTTGCTTGTCTGGTCTCGCCAAAAAAAAGTAAATTTTCGGGTTCGGGTTGCAAGTTGATCCGAACCCGAACCCGATCGATCGGGTTAAATTTTTCTTCATCCGAACCCGAACCCGAAAACGATCGGGTTTCAAAAACGCAATCCGATCCGAACCCGAACCCGATCCGAACCCGAAACCCGCTACCCGAACCCGAACCCGTGAGAAGCTCTAGGTTGGGGTTTATATTACATTGATTCATGGATTGATTATTCTTATAATTATGCACGCTATTGAAGATACTTGAATAAAAGGACCCTACACAAGCACAGTCGGCACTTAGAATCCCCCTTCGTGCGGTCTGGCTGCATTTTAACAGGGGTGCAAAATGTGTCATAACGAGGTTAGGATGAGAAAAAGGGAAAAAATCATAAAAAATTGAGAAAAGGAGCAGAAAAAAAATTAAAACTAAAAAAAAGTAGAGGAAGAGGTGAAAAATGAATTTCTTCGAAAAATATACATTCTTATTTTTAAATTTTCTCGAAGCAGATTTTTTCAAAGGACCCGTTAGGAGGAGATTTTTTTGCCTTATTTATACCGGGTGACTGTTAAGCAATGCCTTCTAGTGTTGAGCTTCTATCTTCGCGTATTTCTAAAATTGAGACTTATCTAAAAAAGTTAAGTGAGTGGAAAACAGCAATTTCGCAACAAGTTTATCAAATCCAAGCGGATTTTGACGCAACTACGAAATTTTTGACAAAGTTTTGTAAAGACACAAGTGAATTCGTGAATGTGGATTCCCTGGAATTTGTGACAAAGGAGGATCTGACTGAAAAAGCGACTGAAGAAATTAAAGAACAAGCAGAACGCATATCGCGAATGAAGATTGTGATCATCCATGGTGTGGATGAGAGGATAATTAGCAATGATTTCGTGGAAACTGTGAAGGACGTCATCAAATTAGCATCGGATGGCAAAGGTGTTCCAACCTTTGCCGAGCGTATCCCTGGTTAGCCTGGTACGCCCCGCCCTGTAAAGGCTACACTCCGGTCAAACAATGAACGAATCCAGACTGTGAAAGGCAAGCTAGTGCTGCGTGAATCTAAGTGGTACTACTCAATTTACATCTCCAATGACCTTACGCCGACACAACATAGGAACTTCAGATTGAAAAATCAGAAAAGATCCAAGTCGGATGATCCACCCTCTGTACCGATAAGAAATTTTTCGTGTGAACGTTAAGACCCCAGCCCTGTGAATTTCACATCCATAAGAACGGACACTACGATTGACTCAACGAATTCTGCTAGTGACTCAATGAACTCAATTAACGAATCCTTGAACTCTCCTGAAACCTTGAAGCGTATTAACTCGACTGCTGTTAATACTAAACGGGGGACTCGATAACGATTAACTGTTCATCGATTATATTCTGTTTAAATCTACATGATTGTATGTTCACTGGTCGCCTCAAGTACTACATTCAATTTTTTGCTTTACATTACAAATTTATATTCTGACTTACCATTCTTCATTTTGTGTATTTGTAACAACGTAAGGACCCATTATAAATATGTCGTAGCCAGAGAGTAGGGATAGAATGAGAGAATGCACGAATGCACCCCCATCCCCCTTCCTATAGTCGTCAAAACAAATAATTTGGTCCGAGAACAGATGGCGCCTAGAGTAGAGAGTATTTGAAAGGTGTTTGAATCCACGGAACAAACTGACTGAGTGTGTGTGCCATCTCTGTTCTCGGACCAAAGTATTTGTTTTGATGACTATAGGAGAGGATGGGGGTGCATTCTCTCATTCTATCCCTACTCTCTGTCGTAGCCCTTGACCTGCTGAACAACTTTTGTGAAGGTCCTACTCTACACGGTGGGGTGGGGTGGGATGTGCTACGCTCTCGGCTAAGCACATGCCTCCCGTGTATTTCTGGCTGCCAAACGGTGTGACTTTTGGAGTTGGAACCTCCACGATCCGATTCTAAATGCAGGCAAATCGCACGAACGGTGAATCGCCGTGATGACTGTGTTCTTTGCGACGAAGTTTGTCGAAATAACTCTTAATTGTGGTAGTCAACGACGTCAGTTTTAATTATTGCTTCCGGTTTTGTTACGTATTGAAATAAAAATTATATTTTTTTTATTATAGCAGAATGACGAAGGCACGATGGATACTTCTTCTCGATCTGATAATAAAACCGAATCTGACCCTGTGATGGATTTATTTCCTGACGATGACAATGAAAGAGGTAGATGAGAGTTAACTTTCTAGTAGCAAAGCGGTCCGTCCTTAGGGAAGAGAACCGTAGGAAGCGAATATATCATAGAAACCTATGGGACACCCGTGAGATTTAATCTATGAACCACCTCATGAGTTGTTGGACTACTTCCTTTTCTTTCTAGGATTTCTGACTGTAATTGTTACATCGCACCGCAACCTGTATAACTATAACATCCTTCTAGACGTGTACGTGCACGTAGGTGTTCTTATTTTGTACGACTCTGTCCAGAATCCAGCGCCTCCGACAAGGAGAACGTCAGGGCTGATATTTCTAGAAAAATCGGAAATTCATACCTCTGAACCCTGATGCCATTTCGAATCTGGACTCTGGAATGATATGTCACTCCACCCAACTCTCAGGTTAACGTCAGCAATTTGACCTTTGTATTGTATTCTGGAAGTGGTCACGTGTGCAAGCAGGCAAGTCCGCCGGTCTCCGTCCGTTCTTTATCTTGACCCTTCCTTCCTTCCATCACAGTGCAAGGGAAAGAGCGCACGACGAAAAGTGAGACAAGACGTCGGAAGGTCAACCAACAGTAACACTACATACACGAACATTTCCCGAATTCAACAGAAAGGTCAACTTTGCTGACCTTAACCTGAGAAGGGGGTTGAGTGATATACCATTCCAGATTCCAAATCACATTAGGGTTCAGTCGTATGAATTTTTGATTGTTCAAAAATATCCACTCTGACTTCTGACCTTCCTCTCGTGACTCGTGAGTGGTCATCAGTTATTAGCCACCCTCTAGTACACGTAGTACAAAATCATCCTCGTCAGTGTAACACTTACTTAGTCCCAAATCCCACACCGTGACTACCACATACGAATATGTCATAAACAACCCCCATCCCCTGACACTCAACACAAATTGAAACCAAGGTTTCTCGGTTGAATGAAATGAATGTCATTTTCAATTGAAGAAGTGGTGACCTCAAATTCTTAATAAACAAACTTCGGCGTTCATTCCTTTCCTTTCCAAGCTTCTTGAGTTAAACTTTAAGCCTGATGCTTGAGCTTGAGTAAGATGAAAGTGCCAACAAAATATCCAAAACGCTTGTCGAATTTGCTGGTTTATTATTTCAAATAGACTTTTTATTCCTATACTATACAAGTCATTACGTGACTTAACGATGAATCATCCCGTATCGGCTGTACCACAGAAAAGCAAACGAAGTGGGATGGAGATTGAACGAATAGTGGTATTCGGTCAACCGAATACTTCGATCTAAATCCGTCAGGGGACTTCAATTTCGGACAGATCTGTCCATAGAAACTTTGTTTCACGGATTTCATGGCCGATTATTCGGTATCCGGTCAAGCGCCGAATAGTTGGTATTCCGCCGAATAATAATGCCCGAATATCGACTATTCCATTCTTGGCCGAGAACCAGAGTATTCGGTTCACTATATTATGCAGCACTAGATTCCCAGATTCTGAGATTAGTACCTGATTTTTAAGAAAGGAGATTGAATTAGGATCCTAATTTGTCAGGCTGCATGCGGATTTTGAAACACTCTAAATGAATGATTAGAATTGCATGTATTCCTCCTTGCAGGGTTTATCACACTAACGTGCATTGAGCATGAGAAGAAGAGAAATTGTGACGACTGTGTGTGTAAAGTCAAGGAACATATTCTAAAGTGCGTGTTTGTGGTTCTGGAATTCTTCTAGCAATGTCACCAACACCACCCAGTCAATTTGTGCAGCAGGCAAGCGCTGGATATGAGATCCCAGCCAGGCTCAGGACTCTACATAATCTTGTGATTCAATATGCGTCCCAAGGGCGCTACGAAGTTGCTGTACCTCTTTGCAAACAAGCTCTAGAAGATTTGGAACGAACCTCTGGACGTGATCATCCTGACGTAGCCACCATGCTCAATATACTCGCTCTCGTCTACAGGTATCTATCTGTCTGTCATATCTGTAATTTTATACCGTGCAGTAGAGATGTACCGTATATTGGTATTCGGCCAATGGCCGAAAACCGAATATTCGGCCACTATTCAGCCCTTTTTTGCATGTGGGGTGCCTATGTGCTGTCGCTCTCGTTATAACTCCCTGAATATGGCCGACTTTTTTCCACACAGAAATAACAGTCTCGGAACGAGTTCGGTCCTTGAATGGGCTATTTAGAAATTTGGCCATTCGGCCATTTGGCAATTGGGTCACATGGCCGAATGGCCAAATTCCTAAAAAGGCCCCTTGTGGTAAGTTGTTTAGTTATCTATACTTTGGAATTTCTTGTCTTTGACATCAGGTCTTGGCCTTGGCTAAGCCTAACGGACCCCAACAGTAAAAACGTGTTCTTTTATTTGACTTCGTATTATTAATATATGAATGTCAAGTTGGATAGGTTTGTTTCCTTCATTCCTGCTTTTCTGCTTTTGGAGGCCTAGCAAAAAGAACATCGCTGTATCGTGTCGCGACGTGTAGGACGGAAGAGGATTTGACGGATCCGGAGTGGAGTTCGTTGGAGGTCATATATCTTAGGATGGGCCCTGATATACTCAGGGCCTGACGCCTGGTACAGGTATGATCTCCCCGGACTCTTCTATCGAGTCGGGCCAGTCTTTTTATCTTTAGTCTGGCGGGTGTACGTTGGACTATTGTACGACCAAAATGTCATGGCTTACTGGAAGTAGAAACGACACATTCTGCTATTCATGGAGTCGACCGCAATGGGCCACCACTGACTTAGTCGGCATGGTCTAGAATGCTTGGCTGTACTCTGTACTTTATAGTTCCCCTAGACCTCCTCCTAAATACATGCATACATACATATCTTGGAAATATAAAGCACATTCAAGCCAAAATAACAAGACCTATTTCCTGGCCCAGATAAATCCATTAAAACTCCAATAAAGGAATAGGAATTTCCAGGCCAATTTAACAAACATTTCCTGAAGGGAAATTTTTTTACGACATCTCAAAGTCTCGCGAAATGGAATTTCTTCCAAAGGAAATACAGTAGACAAGCCTTATCAGGAATTAACATTGCCTTGAGCTAAGGCCCAAAGCTAATCCCTGACAAAACAGATACAACAATTCGCGTGTACCCGCACAACAAAAAGTGTATTAATCACCCCCGATGTTCGGGTGTATTATTCTCCCTGTGGCGGTCTATCGGTTAACAGGTGTGCTAATACGCCCCACCCCTTTAACTACACAAGCATGGGGACCTTATAGAACGCCCATAGATTGCGCTCGGAGCTAATTAGCACCCCACCTTAAAGTGCTTTCCTATAACTAACTCTTAATTCAAATAGAAAGTACATGTATGTATTCATTTTTACTCCCTAAATTTTAAGAATTGACATATTCTTATTAATAACATAAATTGAGGTATTTTGAGCTCTCTAGCTCACGCCCTCTCCATAGACACCCCACTCGAGACAATTTTTACTATTCGGCCGAATATTCTGCCACGAAACCGAATACCGAATATTCGGCCGAACTATTCGGTACATCTCTACCGTGCAGTTACATCGTTGACGTTTATGTTCTGTGAGCTATTGTGCTGATGACTATAATAAAATTATTAAAATATGTATCCTCTCCAATCCAAAAACAAAGTGTAACAACGCTTAGGAGTTAATTTGTCGATCCGGATTTTTATTTTTTTATTCAGAGACCAGAACAAATATAAAGAGGCAGCAAAACTCTTAAACGATGCTTTGGCAATCAGAGAAAAAACTCTAGGAGAAAACCACCCTGCTGTAAGTTCTGTCAGTTTTTAGTAATAGTAGACATTTTAGTAGTTTCACTGAAATATTCGGACATTGATACACTGACTCTAAAGTTGAGCGCGTCGTCCAATTGCAGTAGCTTTCAATTAATCACTTTCACTTCCACTTTCCTATTATTTTATAAATGGAAATTATTTCGATCGATATAGGTTGCGGCAACACTAAACAATCTGGCTGTTCTGTACGGAAAGAGAGGAAAATACAAAGACGCTGAACCCTTGTGTAAAAGAGCCTTAGAGATCCGCGAAAAAGTTCTAGGGAAAGATCATCCTGATGTTGCAAAACAGTTGAATAATTTGGCCTTACTTTGCCAGAATCAGGTAACCATTCATTCTCTACGTTTTTTTTTAATAAATAAGGAACCGATTAATTCCACTTTCCAATAAATTCTAGGGTAAATATGAAGAAGTAGAGCGATACTACAGAAGAGCACTTGATATTTATGAATCGAAACTTGGACCGGACGATCCGAACGTCGCGAAAACTAAGAACAATCTAGCGTCCTGTTACCTGAAGCAAGGAAAATACAAAGAAGCTGAAATTTTGTATAAACAAGTTCTTACCAGGGCACATGAGCGGGAATACGGCGCAATAGATGGTTTGTTTCTTTATTATTTTATTCTTAGGGTATATTACAATAATATTTCGAACATTTCCTAACATTTTATTATTTTGGTTCTCAGGGGATAACAAACCAATTTGGCAGGTGAGTGTCTTTCTGAGTAAAGCGTAAAGGAGATATGAGAAAAACCGAAAAATTTTAAATTCTACGAAGATCTCAGAATCCAGATCTTATTCTTGGATCTTGCAAATATTTTTTCGGAAAGTCGTAGTGTTAATATAGTGTGGTGTAAGTATTGAACTTTATATGATTTAGAATTTCCACAAATTGGTTATCATTGTAGGTCGCTGAAGAGAGGGAGGAGAATAAGTTACAGAATAAAGACGAATCTGCTGGCAGTGACTATGGTGGATGGCATAAAACAGCTAAAGTTGATTCACCAACCGTTACTACGACTTTGAAGAACTTGGGCTTCCTTTATCGCCGTCAAGGAAAATATGAGGCTGCTGACACGGTTGAAGAGTGTGCTACAAGATCCAGAAAAGAGGTATCTTAATTTGTTTCTGATTCAATATTAATAAACCCGACTTTTTAGACTACGTTATGTTATCGCGTAATGAAAAAGTTTTATTTTTGTTAATTTCTGTTGCCAAATATTTTTATACATAAAATTACGAGCAGAAATTCAGTTCGGTCACTACTTATAAAAGTAATACTCTTTCGAAGTCACAAGTCTATCGGTGTGTAACTCTTTTTAAATGTCAAAATTTTTTGAAATATCGGTACGAGAATAAACCAGGTAGCCCAAAAATTCCGATTTCCTACACTAATTATGCTCGTGTGAAGAGAACCTAGTTGACATTGACGAATGTTTAAGCATACTCAGTATGTCTGAATGCAGGAGGTAGCACACTAAAGTAAAACCAAGCAAACATAATGTCTTCAGACCAGAACGATTTCTAAGCCCGGAAGGGAGAATATTGAATGCGAATAGAATGATTCCATTCGGAGCTGATTTGTTTGTTAAAATTTACACATTTCAAGATATACCAGATATTAAAGTTAGTTTTAGTGGGTTGGGTGTATCGAAAAGTAGTGTGCAAAGAATTTTCACTAGAACTTGGACAGATGATATAGAATATATGACAGAGGATTCCCTGATTGTGACTCGTCATGCGACTTGGGTTCACCATTATGACCCATAGTCAAAACTAGAGTCTCTAGTGTGGAAATACAAATCATTTTCTCCACCGGTGTAAGAAATTTTCTGCACACCCGCCGAGCATGTTTTAGGTTCCAGTTTTCAGGGACAAATTTTTTGGCTTTGTCAATAAATCGTTTTTCTTTATGTGTTCAAAATTTGGCATCGATTGAATTTAACCTCGTTCATCTAAAAATGACAATAATAAAAATATTTAGAAAATAATGAAATAATTAGTAGATAAAATTAATGTGTTAAATAATGTTAAACAACTATGACCTCCATACTTTTCTACTTTTGGCTAAAATTTGTTGGCCTCCCAGATGAGGTAGAAGGTCACCATGCAGTTCAAGCTTAGGTCAACTGTTGCCTCAAATTTGTTTTCTATTTCTGGATAAATTATTTTTCCGTGATCTTGCCAAAGAGGATCTAACCGCAGATCGGAGGGAGGGGTCACAAATTTTTTCCATATGCAGATAGAAAATATTAAGATCATAGTTAACCTGACCTCTGCGGTGACCTCTAACCTCATTAGCTACGTCACTTAAATTATTTTCGTCCAAAAGTAGAAAAATATTGTGAAGTCATATTTGACCTCAATAACCTCTGCCCTCTTGGGCGAGGTCACTGAAATCATTTTCATCTCAATGCCAAAAGTAGACAAGAATTATGAAGTCATACATATTTGACATTACCTCTGACCTCATGGGCGAGGTTACCGAAATTATTTTTATCCAAAAGAGGACAAGAATTACGTAGTCATATTTGACCTCAAGTTAACCTCTGTAATGACCTCTGACCTCACAGACGAGGTCACTGGAATTATTTTCATCCAAAAGTTGATAATTGTAAAGTCTTATTTGATCTCAAGTTTCCTAACTCCGTCAGGGAGATCAACAAAAATGTTCGGCCATGCGTAGAAAATCGGGCTTCGAAGACGTCCTCCGGCAATCTGTGTGACCAAGGTACTTCCCCAGCAGCCATTTCATTTCACTTTCGGCCAGCCATGCCTAAGCGCGGTGACTACAAATGTAGACCCTTAGTAAACGACTAAAGTTTTTTGGCTTGGGAACAGACGGTTAAAAAACAGACAATAGAGATTTTCAAGCTATGAAGAAGTGAAAGCGGAGGTGCAAAACTTTTTTCGGACGCGACTAGTGTTGTATCAGTTCTAGTTCTCACTAAGTTCTAGTTCCTGAAACTAGAACTAGAACTAACCAAATAGAAATGGAAGTAGAACTGAATGGATGTGAGCTGGAACTGGAACTAAGAACTAGAACTACCAAGCCCCGGAACTATAATGTCATTTAGTTCTTGTTTAGTTCCGATTTTGCTCCCATTGAGGGAAATAGCGCTCTTGCGAGTTACAGCGGCAGCGGCAGTGGCACACATTCAAAAACGAAATTCTATCTTCTGCTTCCTCTCGTTCGCTCTTCGTTGCATCTTGTTCGATCCTTAGGTAATTTGGAATCAACAAAAGAGTGCAACGCGTAATCTAGCATTACTATTTGTTTTTTGCTTTTTTTGTTAGAGTGCTGCATTCAAACATACATGCGTATTGATTGTCTTATCAGGGATACACGTGATGTTAATATTTACACTTACAAATTCAAACAACCCAGAGCTTACAAGGAAATATAACTAGCTTAGATATCCTTTCAATTTTCAATTGGTGCAGTTGAAAGGGCAGGAACGTCCTTTACAGGACATAACTGTGGTGGGAAACGTTATCGGGTGGAGGGGCAAAACTTGGATCGAGATGCGTTCTTGAACAAAAACAAACATTTGATTCCTGCTGCTTTCTCCAATTTACTTAATTAGTGTTTTATTCGCTGTTCATTTATTGGAAGGGATTCTAGTGCAATTACATGTTTATTTATTGAGACATTTCTGCATGTTTTGAAGCATTCCTTCATGTAGTTCTCCGGTACTTGATCTCATTACTTTAGTAAAGAGAAACTAGAGGAGGAACTATTTTGGAACTTGATGAGAACTATAACTACGAGGAACGATCAATAATTCCCTTCTGTTTTATTGTTAACTTATTCCCAAAATTAAAATTCTGAAATTAATTCCTCGCATTCCCCGACAATGTTTAGGAATCCACACCAAGATTCATGAGATTCCACCCACACGTTCGATCATGATTCAACTTTTCATTTTAATTCTGATGTTTATCCTGGAAAAGTCGTATTTTGAGCCGAGATTGGCGATTTTTTTTTTGCTGCACGGGAAATCCGCCACCGAAACTCATAAAACTTTGAGTAGTGTTTACGGGACTTGTGTTCTGTTCATTCATAGTGTCACATACATAGTGGGTTGCCAATTTAAAAAAAAATATTGAGAGTTTAAAGTCCGGCTACTTTCACCCTTTTGGGTCTTGTCACAGACTTCGCTCTGATCCG
>JAQGCA010001991.1:0-15214 GCA_034698945.1 Protaphorura quadriocellata
CCCTGGCCAACCTAACGGACAATGCTCGAAACATTTTTTCGTACGACTTCTTCTTAGTTTACAACTATTTTATTTTATACTTTTGCCTGAATACGACAATTAATCGCTCTTCGAGAAATAACGAAAAAATTTCCATTGTCAACAAACACGAAACTATGAAATTTTAATTCAAAAAAATGTATTTGAATTTTCATTCCATAAAAGCATTACAGTGATTTTGATTTCCCTCTAACAATAAGCAGCGAGCCTCAACTTTATGATCGTGTAAACATTTGCGGTAATATGCAATACGCTCACCACTTATCAAATGAGAAGTGAAGCTCTACGATTAACATTCATTCATTCCTAATGCACGGACACCACGCAATCTAGTTCCAATTCCCATTTTGAATGAATGGACTATCAAGTATGTACTAGTGGAGTGCCAACAAATGAAAAGGGCAATACTTGAGTTAGATTTGTCAAACGTGTGCGTAGTGCGTGCACTTGTGTGTAGTCCGTAACTCCGAACTCGGAACTGTTGCACATTTGGGGAATTAGAAGAACAGATGGAAAAGATGGAAGAAAAGTCCCGACTAGGAATCAGAGCAAAGCCAAGAACTCGAGTACCGTCGACAGAATGAAAAACCCAAGAGACAAAAAGCGAAGCGACATTACCCGAATTCGGGACAAGACCAAGGGAAAAAATCTGTTTGCAATAAAACCTCCCGCTCACTTATGTAATCAAATTGAGTGCACTTCTCTTCATTGATGCTCCCGGGTACGGGTAGAAGTTCGTCGGATGATGTTTGAAAGGATTTGAATTGGAGGATCTTTTCACAATTCACACGATGGAGGCAAGACCCTGGAGGTTCGGAGTGGCAAGGATTAACGTTTCCTCTCGTTTTCATTAAAACAACCCCAAAATTGTATTGTGATGAATCATTTAAAGGTAGATTTTAATACTTCAAAACATTCTTGAACTTTTCAGTTATCAAATTCTCTTCTAAAACAAAATGAAACTAAATACAATACAGTCAATGCGTTCTAACAAAGAGAAACAGAGCTACACTTGCAATTTTATCTCCCAATTCATTCATAATTTCAAAATTAACCTTTTGTTCATTGTCGTGGATTTTTAAGTGTCGTACGTACCAGCAAAATTGAGATCTGACATGAGCACGGCTTACATAAAACATCCGTTTTTACTTTCGCTTTAAGCTTAGCTCAAAGGAAGCAAGTGCTCATTCCAGTTATCAGTCGTTTTTTGTAAAACCCGAATCTTTCCAAGTCCCGTATGGCAGAATGCTAGTAAATGCATATTAAATGTCCGTAGTTCCAAAGTGCGCTTTGACTTGAGACTACTAAAATCCTATCCTGTAGTGGAAGAGTGAATAATACATTTTCCGTACGAACATGAGCTATCAGTTCAGTTAACGTAAAAGGAAGTAAACCCTTTGAAATTGAATCAAAATCCGAAATAAAACTTAGAGCTTCCTCCGCTTATTTCTAAAAAAAAGAGTGCTTATGTGCAGGCTTTGTCGCAATTGGTTGATCTAAATCTGTATCTCATAGATGACAATTAGACCCGTACACATTTTGTCAGGTAAGCGAATAAATACCAGTAATTGATATTAACCGTAACGCGTTACCAAACATCCGTGCATTCGTGAGAGCTGCAAGGAGTCAAGTAAGTAGTACATCAAAGAAAGTCACCCTGGTAGGAAAGTAAAAAGACAGTCGAGAAAAGCACTGCTCTATTGTATATTATATATTATAGTGCTCTATTGCAATGACCGACGAGTTCTTTCTTTTTGAACATTGACGTGAAAACAGTTATGTTTTCAAGGCAGGATAGACATCAATATTTATTTTATTATTACCTGAAACGTGCGTACAAATAGTACAAATGACAAAGGTGGAAAGGACGTATTATGTAATACACAGAAAGTTTTGAGTATCAACGATGGTATTTTTAATCTCTCTTTTGTGGCAGTCCCTTTGGTCTTCCTTAGCCCGTAAAATCCCTCCATGGGACTTTTAAATGGACTAAATAAGGCATAAGTCCCATCCCTCATTCAGTTCAGTATTATGAATGAGCTTCCTTTCGCTCCGCATGAGCCTTTTCCTTTGACATTAAACTAACCCTTCCGTTTTTAAAGCCGCCAGGGTCGGGTGTACAGTAGTATAAATGGATGACATGTTACCGCGGGTAAGACTCGGGATTGATTAAACAGTTAATTCCCTTGTTATGTTCCTTGCAAGGCTGCTTCGGTAGACAGTAGACAGTAGAATTTATTATTTCAGGAGGAATTGTTACTGCGAAATGTAAAACCAAACTAAACAAAGCCGACCTTGTGCTGCACTCCAGATATTCAAAAACTAGTAACTGGGATACGGTACATGATCTTTGCCTTGTCACTGGTAGGAAGGTTCGAGTTCAATTCCTGCTGCATGTCCCTATCCAAAATAATTTAATTACATTCTGTTGACTAATATGTTAGTAATATTTTTGAAATTGGCATCCAGAACGTTTTGTGAGCTTAAGTCCTCATACAGATAATCTGAATGAAGTTATGAAGTTAAAGCACGTCAAGCATGATTGATGAATTCCCTGCTGTCGTGATACACAGCACACGTTAATTCCGAGGTGAGTAAGAAATCTTCAAAGCGAGGTTCACCCCATGTTGGATCGAGGAATCGAACCCTAACCAGAGATTGCCAAATGACTTGGGCACACAATATACATACAAGCAAGCACTTAGACACTGGACTACGTCGGACTAACTATTAATTAATTTCTGCATGCAATCTATATGCAATGTTAGACGTTGGATCTGGTAGGAGTAGATTGTTGAAATGTACGTGCTTACATTCTGCTAAATCAACTGTTTTATCTTCTTGGCCGTCCACACCCGTTAATATGCGATGGGCTGCCTCTTCAGTGCTTTTCTGTTGACTTTATGACTACAGGAGTTGATTCTTATTTGACTACTACCCATTTCCTTATTCTTCACCACTCATTTTACAAGAGTTCACTCTTCCATAAAATATTATGTATTTTGCACTAGTACTAGTCGTAAGAAGGGGAGGAAACCAAGAGGGAATAAAAAACGACATGACTCTTCCCAAGGATTTTGATGCCCTGAGAATGGTACAGCATAAAGATTGCATTGGATATGGTGAGGGTACGATGAATTTTTAACATTTCAATTTCACTTCCCGTCCGGTCTTACCTCCCAAATTACTCCGAGTTACTATCTTGGACGAACAAGGCAAGGATAGAATAGAATGGAATGGATCATCTAACAAACACGAGAGATTGTAAAATATGCACATAAGAGTTTGTAGTCGTCCTAGTCTAGTTTGATGTAGTTAACTCATCTATAAAACGTGGAAAACATGGAAAAGTTTCGGGGTCGCGTTCGCCGCCATGAAATGGAAAATGTGTGATAGTAATTTGAATTTAACAGCGCGTCGTCGAAAGCCGAAACCACACGATATATATCGGATAGTGTTTCCAGTATATGATGAATAAGTTCTATGTCATCCCGCGTCAAAATAAAATAGCACGATTGGATATATCCGGCCTAAAATTCTACATAATGGTTTGTAAGACGATCGACACAAAGACTGGAAAGTATTCACGATTTGGGATTTGACAAGGAAAATGCAACCCTGAAGGGATTGTATTTCTCAGTTCGCATATCCGAATTTCTTGAAGACCAATTCCGTGCAAAATAAGAAGACAGAAATCAATAAATTGGCCGAATAACTAGACCAGGTTAGATTAGATAGAACAATACAAATTTCAATACAAAAGGAACAAATATCGTTATCGTCAACGAATGGAATGTATAGGTATGCAAACATGCAATAGCAATAACATGTGTCTCCCTACCGCAATCTCATCTTAACCACAATACCCAAACCCCGCCCCGAGGTCGAAGACCACCAAATTGGCAAATATATTATACTCGCAACCAAGTTCGTTCAAATATGGGATTTTCGTATATAGTGGTGTGTGGGTTTCAAGTCCAAGAAATGCGAATCGTATTCATTACTAGTTACAGAGCTCACACGAATTCACACTATCACAAGGGCAACGTTCTGCCCGTTGTCATAAATCCCAAAACATTAACTACAATTTTAAGAAAACTAAAAAAAAACATTGTTCGCTAATTAAAAATTGTTGGTAAGGTACGGATAGGCTAGGTTAGGCATGGTTAGGATTTGTTAGCATTCCACTTGACCCAAGATACTACTAGTAAGGAGAAACGTAAACAAAAAAGGTGTAATTAAATTAACTCTCGCAAACTGTAACTTCTCCAGAGATCGAGCCCTTACTACAGAGAGTAGGAAAGGATTGCCTGAACCAATGTAACTCCTTGTGGGTTTGGTTCTTATAGTGCATGAGTAACATAGTCGGCTGAGCATCTGTTCCCAGTGTCAGTGTCGTGGAGTACAGGAGCTAAGCCAAATATATTTTATGTGTCAGCATGGCAAAGAAGACCCGAAACCGAACGCGTTTTCAATTCTTGCCCTGAATTTGATTTATTGCAACCCTAGATATCCACATGAATTCCATTGCATTTGCACAGCATTGCATTCCATTCAGCTCTCTTCTACTCAACTCTGAATTTCAATGTAAAGTAAATCCAACTGGTTTTTAGGAGAAAAGTGAAATTTTGCGTGCTAAAAATGCAGTAGCGTAGAGTAGACACTTTTTATAAATGCATGCATATTACTCTATGTATATCCCAAGCTCTCTACGAGACATCCATCATGAATACTTGTGTGAATTTCATAGAATAGAATGACTCAACTTCAACACTACTGGCCTCACGTATGTCTACGAAAACTCGAGTTTTATCACGGGTGGAAATAATATTTTAGGACGACTGACTCCTTAAATACGGAGTTTAAACGTTTGACTCAATTGTAATTTCAGAATTTCAAATTAAATAAATATTTTGGTTTTAGAATATTTTGAAATTCATTCATTGATTAATAAGTCCGTACCACTCCGATTCTGGTCACCGGTGACAAGTATTAACCGACTGGAAGGCAAACTTATCAAGGTTTCCGAAACTATTATAATTAATATCTTGTCGAAAATTTGAAAACGTGTTAAGATACTCGACCACGTTTATCCGGCGTCGAATTTCCTTCAATTCATTCCAGCTTAGCACAGTTAATGCAGAGAAAGCAACTTTCTCAAATCCAATACTCTGGAGAAAGCTACAACATTCAACATTTCCCTAGCCTGAAACTCCTTACTTTACATTGGATTTGCATTGCGTAACACAGGAGTAGTTTGTAAACTACAAAATGGAAAACTTCAACTCGGTTGGATTATTGTGCTTCGTTTGAATTGGAGTTCAGTTCAGTTCAATGCATTGTGCTTTGTTTGCTTTTGCATTTGCTTATGCTTGCTTAGAGATGTAGTGGAGTTATGCTCCCGTGAATTCCTGTCTTGTCAAAATCTGAATGGAGAATATTAAGAGAAATTCCGTTTGGTTTTCCAACCAAGAAGTTTTAAGTCGACGAAGAGAAATTTGAGTGTTCATTGTGTCTCATTCATGTTGTTTACGTTATTGCTTTCCTCGCGGTTATGTCATAACTTCAACTCTTAAACCTTTCTCAGTGTCTACCTATCTCGATTATGTTGAAGTTAATTGAAAATTATTTAATAATTAAGTACGAATACAAACCACCAACGTCAGATTACATTTATCATCAGTGATTACGTACAACAAAGCGTATAATTTTGCTTGTTTAAATATATTTTGTGGTACATGAGAAACTGGAGTGAAGACTTTGATGCGAGCCTTTGATAGTGTCAGAAATGATAGCATGGTTTCGGTTAGGATTCTAAATTGGCAAAATGTTACACCTTTGATAAGGATAAGTCGGCCACTTAAATAAAAGTTTGCCCAAATTATTAACAGGTGTGCACAAATAACTCACTTCACCCCTTTAGCTTGTTTTGCACATCATGATTATACCATTTGTTTATGTGTGAACGGATCTAGTCAACAACCTTATTATATTTTCCTAAAGAATCAGTTATTTTGGTTCAGTGAAAGTCCCTACACAAGTTTACCCGACAAAATCTTCCGTTGAATGACTCCACTATGTTCGTCTAATAATCCTATGTGCAACCAGCCATGAGTTTGGCGGAACGAGGAAGTATAAAATGGCTTCAGAATTTAATAAGCAGACAAGAGTTTCTTTACTGCACAACGCAATACGAAGATACCATGTGTCAGTTCTCTCAGTCTGTCTGAGTCTCAGTTTATCAATTTTCGGGTTCAAAATTTTAGTAGAACACGTTTCGTCTATATTCCTTCAGGGGTTTGGAAATATATTCACACATACACTGGTTGCTCATTGTTGCCTTACAATCCCAGACAGTATACGCTTTATTGTAACTATATACACAAATAACCCGGCGTCCAACTTGAAGCTAAGACAGGCACGACCTGGAAACGTGAACCTAGGCTCTCGTTAAAAAGCAGTTATTGTGTGCATCTGCCAAAATCCATCCGACTTGACAGAGAATCCAAGGACCCTACGGGTAATACAAAGAAATTTGAGTCGGAAAGTCGAAAATTTTGATTCCTTAGTGTGAACGTGAGTTCAGTATTTCATTATTTCACACCTTGCAGCCAATCAAAGGTGGAGTGAAAGTTGATGATAGGAGTTTTATATTTCCTCTATTTAGAATTTAGTTCACTCACACTAGCACACAGTTCTACACGAATGTTTATTTGTGTACATCTTTTGAAATTGCACAAACGTGAATAATTATTCCCCGGCTGTTCTTTAAAGAGTAGTCATAGTGTCGTACTCATGAGCAGAATTCATTCGGTTTAGGATTCCAAGGACAGGAGGACTTGCAAAATCGGTAGAATATTAACAAGCACAGCATTAAAATTTTGATTCCAGTATGCGGCCCTTATTATCAGGATTTCATCCTTAACTCCTTAGAAGTGAAAATAGTGAAAGCAAGTGAAAGGAGTTTTCTATTTCCTTAAGGCCAGTCGGTGGATTTCATTGTACCGGCTGAAAGTTTCCCCTCCGGAATCTTCGTCCTCATCATTTCTCCTTTTCTTCCACACCCAACTTCAGTTTCACCTTCAAGCTATTTCCCTATTATGTTTTTGTAGCAATTTCAAACGTCGGACAAACTCTATCGAAGAGACAGACACAAACACATTGTGCACACATACGTATAAACTACATAGACAAAATATTATACCAGCCGTCATCCTACCCGCACTGGGTCCCAGATATGCATTGCACTTCTTGGTTTAGATTGAAGTAAGTAATTGTAGGTTACATTTAATTTTTTATAGTCTCTGTGTTTGGAATAGATCCACAATGAGTTGGTTTATTTTGCAGTTCTCGATTAGAAATCGGAAACCGGAAAGCTACAATCTGGCAGGAGACGTATTAGAAGCCAGAAGAAGAAATCATATGTCGAATCTTAATTTCCATAACTTCTTTACAGAAAACCTCTAAAATCGACAAAAGTTCTTACGCGCAAGTTGAAAGAACTTTCAAGAGAAATTTGTATTAATATAATTTCATTTCAGTACGAGTTGTAATAAAAAGTCCAATAAAATAATATCTATATTTGGGACCATGTGTACTGTGTCTGCTCTCCATACACACCCATGTTTACAAAGTAAAGGAATAACCTGACAATACACAAGTACTGCACAGGAAACTTGTATCGCCTAACAGCATCCTTTTCATTCTTTCCTTCGAAAATAAATTTTGAATGAAGAAAAGGGTTTGAAGGAAGAAAGAGAGAAGCAACAGCACCAGCAAGTTTTGAGTCTTTTGTAAGGCAAAATCCTTCATTCCAATACAACCGATCACATCCACATAACATGTTGTACAATATTATCTTGTATGTTATACGGGTATCCTTGCATTGGGTCGCTCAGTATGTAAGAAAAAATAAGTTGGAAGACTCACTGATGTTTGAATGTATTTACTTTCCTGTGGCAAGGGTAAGGTGTCTGTAAAGAATTCAATAAATGTTCCACGCATTTTTTAATCTACTTCACAAAGAGAGAAGTAAACATTCAATGTATAAAATGTTTTGTGAAAGAAATGACACGTGCCGTGTGCAAAGTCATATAAACTCGGTTTCGAGTAGATGCAAAAACATGAGATAAACAGGATAATTTGTCTGATCAAGAGATTGAACCCTCAACATGGTGAAATAAATAAGAGCTAGTTGTACAGCTATGCTACAATAAATTAACTGCACCGCACTATAATTTGTATCTCAGCTTCAGGGGCCGACTCTGGCGTGTTCCATCTGTCTTAGATTGAATACTGCACTGCAAAGAGAAGATTTTGATCTTGTTCATTGTTAACTCAGGTGAATCATGGAGCCATAGCCTAAAGATGAAAGAAGAAGAAAGACTAGAAAATAGAATGAAATGAGGGCGAAACAAAGTTTTGAGGACAAAGGAGATTTAGCTAAGTCTATCCAACCAACCTCATTTCATTCATCGTAAGTCTCGGAATATAATTGGTAGAAACAGAATGTTACACAACACAAAATACAGAGGGCCGGTGAGGCTTGCAAAGAACTACCACTAAAGGAAAACCAAAGATAAGATCTGATCTAGTCTAGGCTAGGGAAAACCAAACGCTTCTAAGTATTTCTGAATGAAGTGGAAAATTAATCGCCGCTAGCCAATCAGGAATTTTATTGTCCCTTCGCACTTTTAATTTAATAAATATGTACAAACAGATCTGTCGGGTAATGGGACAGAGGGGACAAAAAGAATGAGCGGCATTGGAAAACAATATGACGAGAAGGACATAACAAGGAACTATTGCTTCGTAGTTTCAATTCTACCACAAACAAATTAATTAATTGGAAGATGAATTTGGAAGGGAAAACAACTTTTTATTTTCGTTGTCCTCTACCAAGTTAAATATCTGGAGGAACTCTTAAAACGTCAAACAACATAAACAGACGAGGAGTATAACATCTACCCCTGGAGGGTTTCAACGGAACACGCAACAATTTGCTCGATGTTCATAGAAGCAGGCCATTACGCAAAATTTTATCAGAATGTTCAAATTTTACTAGAAAATAACTTTTCATATGATAATCAGATCATCAGGAATAGAGCACGTGAAAAGGATGACAGAATTAGCTATTTAAGTGTACTGGTCGCAAACGTGAGGGTTTCATGGACAGATAAAATATCGCTTTGTGGATATTTTGGTAAAACATTTGTTGACAGGTTGAGAGAAAAGTTAAGGCGAAGCAAGTGATTTTCACGCTATGAACCTGAGAAAAGTATGGCTAACTGGCGAGACAGATAGGGTTATATAGCTTGAGCGTGCAATTCTAAAGGTAGACAATTTTGAAAATTCAAGAAAAGTAAATTTTTAGAGGATGATATGAATTTTTAAAAAAAAACACTGATTAACACGTGAGAGAGAGGCTTGTGAACTCACCTTATTTTAATGTGGTCCGCTGATGAATTTAACCAAAAATGGGAATTGTTTGCGTTCATAAAGTATTTGTGTCCGTAAATTAACAAACACTTTCTCCAGAACTTATCTCCAGCGTTTTGGTTCATAACGCGAAATTTAAAAATTTCAAACGGTAATGCCTATCAATGTATTAACTGTATTGACTGGACAACGAATGTCAACAAAGTTTGAAAAGGAGGTTCAAACATTTACAAGACGAAAAAACTTTGTACGTATGTTTGGACAAGGATCATGGTACATGATTGGTTGAAACACCCTCTGATTTCTGATTTCTTCCATTCATTCCGGCATTTTGAATGTTTGGAAACTAAAGCCCTCACTACACCTTAAGGGTAGTATTTCTAAAATTCCAAGTAGGGAAACACAGATACCCACAAATGAACTGGTCAAATATCTGTTGAGTGTAGTCAGTCAGAGGTTGGTCCTGAATTTATCAGATATGAAATGTGGTTGCATTGTTAATACTGCTCAAAAGAAATTACCACCGTGATTCTTGAATACTTCGACTTAAACGAGTTCTACAAATCGGATATGTAGGGTGCCTTGTGAGAAATATTAGATTCTACTGTAATGCAACTGTAACGGAATAAATCTGGTCCTCCGTGACCCAAAATTTGCATAGAACTAGGACGGATAAACGAATTCAAAGTTGCAGTTTAGAGTTGAAGAAGACAACCTGTCTAGCTCAATCAGCTTATTGGGGAAAATCCAATTTTGAATAGAGGAACACATCAGTTGGGAGTTTAGTTGCACTGCACCAGAATCAATTCCGTTTAGCAGATCCTTCGCGTCAATTGTCAAACTTTTAAAAGAATCGTGATTGGGAGGAACAAAGTAGGGGAAAGTATTTAGAGAGACTTTAAATCGCCTTTTCCATATTAGAAAGTTTTTCGACTTTCTACGATAACATATCTTCATTCGTATGCAAACATTTCATGCACTTTAGGAGTTTCCAAGTAGAAAAAATATCCTTTCACTCTGATTTTTATGGAACCATACACTTCGTTAATTTGATCAAACTGGAAAGTGAGGAGTTTTAAAAAGTTTGAAAGTGAGTTCTCCCCCAGAGTATCGATATCACATCGCAGTTCTTTCCCTTCCCGATGATTTTTAAAATTATGCATTCAGCTCAAGGGCGCATGTGTTTATTTTAAAGATAAGTCTGTAACAAAAGTATAAAAAATCACGTCCACTAAAGCAGGAAACTAATTAACGAATTAAGATCGTTCCATGAAATCGAATTCGGAATTGTGAAGTTTGAAACCGACCGCTGACGTTTATTCTTGAAGAAATTGATCAACAAATTGCACATATTCGTGCAAATTCAATAGTGAAACCTTTTTAAAAAAGCGATCGGTCTTGGCGGCAGGGATTTTGTATTGTGATACATGTAATCTCGACTTAAGGGTCAAAAGTCAGCTCGAGGCCATGAGCATCTGAGCAGTGCTAGCTCAGATGGTATGAACTTACGCTAGAATGTACAGACTTTCGATTTCGATACAAAATCGGCGCGGTTTTAAGGTATAATTTAATTTCAACTCATGAAGACTGACGAGTCGACATGCGAAATTATTTAATCTCAGTACAATTAAAATCGTATGGTCCACGCCTAACCATTCCAATTTGTTGACCAGCTGCAAGTCAGTGAAAGCTCAATCAGTCAAACTACCATTTCCATGATTTCATTAATCAAAGTATAAATTACGAAATCAAATTGGTCTGTACACAGTCTGTCTCTCTGTCAATGATAATTTATATCACTAAATGGGCTTCCTTTAATTCTGAATATTGACTGATCCAATTTCGTGTGTCGACCGTCCAAATAAAATGACTATTTTTTCTGCACTGCCACGCTCTTTTTTTACTAAAAGAACATCATTACACTTTCCCTTATTAGAAGCCTACGTGTAAATGATCCATCTAAAAATGATAATTGCTTCATGCCATGTGTAGAGCAGTACAGAAAATGAACTTTTCTCTTTTGAATTGGATTAACTATGCAAAATCCATTTATATGCAACAAAGTTGTCCAACCTATGCAAATAACAATGAACAGATCAAAATTGACTGTCTGACTGATGACACCCCATGGTCCAATACACACACTCACATTCAGGTCCCCGAATTCAGGCGTCATCACATTACCCGAGACTTGGACAAAATGCAATCCAAATCACCGAATCTGTGTCCAAAAGCACGATTTCAATTCAATGTAAACTTATCAATTGAACTTGTAAATAGAATACGGACAGATAGGACTGAATGGATTGAATGAATATAACGTACAGGGCGGGTCAGAAATATGTAACTGATTTCAGCGTGTCATTACCATTGCCAAATTTGGTGAGAAATATTAATAATAATAATAATTATTATACCAAATATTAAAAAAATAATTCATGAACATTGTACAACTATTTCTGTAGTAAATTCCAACGAAATGTCTTAATAAATATAAACGTAATCGGACTCGCTCTATTCGAATTGACTTCAGAAAATTGAACTTCTATTCCGTCTGTTTCCGCCTACTGATGTTTGTATGAACACCTTAATACAAAACCCCCTTCTAGGACGTGACGCCGTCTTTTCTGGGTCACCCTGTATGTAAAGATTGGAGTCGAAGAACGCAAAACCAGCATGCACGTGTTGAGCAAATTTAATTAAAACCACTCATCACTCACCATAGTAAGTCCTGGTGAATATTCGGCTCTTGGATCAAATCCTACCGAGTAAGTGTATTCAGCACAAGCAGAAAGAAGTATACAGTTTCAGTTGAATACTTAGGGCTCACCGAATTTTTGTAAATCTCAATGTGTACACAAACAATCGAATAGAGTCTCGTGTCTGTATTGTATGTTATAAATTAGAATCTTGGATTTTTTAAGATCACGTTCGTCCACGATTAACTTTCCTTCTTTTTCTCGAAATTCGAGAATGGAAATCAGCTATTTTCTTCGGATTCCGATTTCAGATTCTGGGAGAACAAATTCCCTAATCAAGTCAAAGTCAATTAACATTATAATATGACTGAATAGATGCTGTCCTTTATTCAAAATCCCGGATTAATGAGAGTCCTTGTAAACATTTTCTAATTGAGTTTGACGGCTTTTTCCTCGAAATCCACTGTCTCAATTCGCTGAATGTCAAATATTTTTGAATCGTCATGTGTCAATCGGCAACCGAGGTTCCAGTTTTCAGTTCACTTTTTCACTTAATTTTATTTTCATAAATTGTGAATACAAAATGACCATCCAGTTCACAAATTTCATCAATGTTTTAAGATGTAAGATCTTATTTTTCAGGTGTCATTCAACATAAATGCCAATTTCTAGGTTCCAAAATACATTCATTTGAGTTGTTCTATTAATGATTTGCTTCCGAATATTTGTACCTGAAACCGTGCACAAAATTCAGGCACCTGTATTCTAATATGTTTTTTTAAATAAAATGACCGGAAATGCAATTCAAGATAAAACAGTCACAGTGGATCCTTCCTCCGTTTTAAAAAAAGTTATGACACAACACAGTTAGCTGTCTATTTGTCTATTTCCGTGTATGGGCGTTCTAAAAACGTGGTTATTTTTGTTATTTTTATTTCATTTTACTGTGGAATGGATGTGTAATTGTGCAATTCTCGGTTGATGATCTTCGAGATACGGACTGAGCGCATTCACTATTTTTTAAATAAAAACGTACATAATTCAAAGTATTTCCAATTTCAGAAATTGTTTATAATTTCTGAGGTACAAAAATGGAAATATTTACAGGAAACTGTTGTCGAGTTTGTGTTGTTTACCAGAACCGGTGCGGCGCTGGTAAATCTTGTAATTCGCCTTCGAGTACTATGATTTGAAAATGAGATTTGTCCAGTGCCGTAAAGACCCGGATGAGAGAAGAAGAGCAGAGCAGACGAAAGTCCACGAAATCCTGGAGAAGACTGAACCAGGAAGCTCGTGGTCCAGGGTGAAAAGTACACGAGGATTTCGGGGAAAACTTGACGTGCGTACTTAGAAGACTTAGATCAAGAGGGAATCTTGGACGCAATATACGCATACAAACAGGGATGGAAACTTGGAAAGTACTAACAATATTCACCGATTTAGAACTACGTGACAGAATACAATGATATGACCTTCTAATTATGGTATTGTTCATAATATATTGTAGTGGCGGTGCAGTCCAGGTTGACATATCTATCACCTAATCAGGGTATAGAGGACGAGTGTACCAGGTGTACAAAGTAAAAATTCAGGATTTTCTTTACAATTTTTTTATCTAAAATGAGTGTGGAAGTGTGGACTACGGGGTTAAGTGGAATGGACTATAGTATATGCTGATATTTTGCCGCTGCCTAGCAGCCAAACGCGATTACAACTAAAAATGTCACATACATGATACATACATGGAATGCACAGGAAAGTTGATAATATTCGCATGATGTGAAATGCGGATTCATGATATTTTGTTTAAATGACATAGTTAGTTTTAATTTTGAGTGAATTAATGAATGAGGTAAAGTTAACTTTGAATGCAATTTTAGCCGATAATTTAAAATATAATGACTGCATTCAAGTAAAAACTACTGTGAGCAAAATGTAACGACAAAATAACCACGAAACTTTGCTTTCATTCAATAATAAATACTCGTTAATTGATACCCATACCACATCAGTCACCACACAATGTGCCCGACAGAATTGAACCGTCTACATAGGACGGTTCAATTCAAAAACTAACCGAAAGGGTTAGGGGCTGATGTACCACCACTGTATAGCAGGACGGGCTTTGCTTTTATTTAAATGTCCACTTAATTAAAGACTCGAGTCTAGGAATGCTGGTAGAAATAAATATACCACGTCATGCCTTATCAAACTTCACGAATTGCTTTGAGGACGCGGATTTGGAGCTGACCAATAATTAATAATAGAGTAGTGTCAACCACAGACCAGAATTGATATTCATATTGAATTACGACATTGAAGACTGAGGAAATTTTGACTCCTAATGTAATTAGGCATTTGCTACTGCTTTGCAGTAGCTACTGCGCTCATGCGTACTATATCGTTAAAGTAAAATAATTCTAATACAATCACTTCTTTAATTATTTGTTGAAGTTGTAAAAGACTTCCGAGAAAGCTTCTGTTCAAGATATTTACTACTATAAAATATCAACAGGACAATACTAATTTCAATCTCATTTGATCCAATGAATAATCTCATTCTTGTCAGTATGTTGCTGATTGCACTGACATGCGGTGCCTGTAAGTGTCTAATTCAAAAATTACTTTACATGGGCTATTATTTAATGCTGTGATTGGTAACTTAAATTTCATACTGACCGAAGAAACGAGTAGGCATAATGGTCCCTTATAAATATTTTGAGGGTAGACGCTTGCAACCTTAGGGTTTTAACGACAGTATACATGAATATTCGGTTTTAAAATTCGAAGAATCATTTCTTAGGAAAACGGGTCTGTACGTTAGAAACTTTGTTGAAAATTTTGGAAGAATCCATTTGAAGTGAAGGTGTCGACAGTGTCGAGGATGAATCCCCAGGTGTGGGTAAGTCTCGATTTACTGACCGTGCTTTTACCGTAGAAACTGTCGACTCCTTGTACTTGTTAAGGCGAAGTAAGAGGTTTCGAGACTATCGAGACCAATGAACCTGAGAATACTAGAAATTACTGTCAAGTCGGAT
>JAQGCA010001992.1:0-15212 GCA_034698945.1 Protaphorura quadriocellata
TGGAAGGGATATATTAGAGTTGGCCAAATGTATTGGTTCATAATGTTCAGTTTCTGTTCAGGACGTAACATGGGGCTGCCCACTAATTTCTCCAAGTCTAGTCTTAGGTCATTTATAATCTTTGCCTCGTCCAAAACAATTTCATCGCTAAATGAAATTCCAAGGTATTTTATCATTTGCCCATCGCTTATGCATGTGATTTTTGTCAGATCGTCAACTTGAAAGACTTCGAGAACTAGAAAAGCCGAAGTGACTTTCTATCTCTGCTTGTATTTGATTTGAGTATGGTGCTTTTTAGTTAGTTAACTCTCTAGGGAATTTTATAGTTAACTCAACTTTGTCAGTCGTAAGGTCAAGGTCGTCTAGTTGAATTGAGTACTTTTCTCCAGGAAAGGAACGTCTGGCAGTATGTCTGCAATTTATTAATACATCCAACATCACTTTCATTTAGTTTAGCTTGGATTATATACATAGAACAAACTCCTGGATTAGAACAACAAACTGCCATTCTTGTATTAATTGTTTCATTGATACACTTGATGGCGTTTGGAAAAACTGAATTTTGGGTGGGTGGGTCTTTCTAGTTCAGTAAATACGATACATATGGATATGAAATTCAGTGAGGAGAGTGTGTAAAAAACACAAATTAGTAAATACAAATAACGGTTATGCCATTGTCCTTGATGAATTAATATAATTAAATATCTAACCCGCAAGTGTTGGTCAAGTCTTAATTAAAGTAGTTGTTTTTAAGTTTAATTGTTCTTAATAAAGAGATTACAAACTTACCAACCACTGGCACTAAATTATTTCCCCGTTCCTCAAGTTATTCTCCATGCACAATAGAAATTGCCGGTCCGTCCAAATTCTCCAGTCAGTTTTCTCCAGCTCCAGACTCCAGACAGAAAATTGAGAGTTACAATTCCTGTGTAAATAAGTCGGTCCTTCTCAGCCGGTTTCTTTCTGACACTGAACACTGAATGTTTTCCTGCTTATTTTCGTCCCCGCGCGTCGTGTCCAATCAAATCTCTCTCTCTCTTTGTTGTGAGTCTTTTGAATTCAGATCCCGCGTCTCCACCCTTGTTTATACTGTGTGACAAAATTAGGGCTCCCAAGCCCGGATTCTGCGTATCCCATAATTAATCGGGGTAAGCGGTTTAACCAAACATTAAAGTTAATGTAACTGTCATTTAAACCTCTTCAGTTCTGATTTCCGCTTTATGGGATTTACCAGTTCTCTAGTAGACCTGAATTGATATCAATGAGGTGACTTAATTTTCTATTAAGATGTTACCCAAAGGTCACATGGACCCCGATAATTAAACTCTCAGAGGACAAAGGACCATACCACTCCGCCGAACACCCAGCCGGACAAATAAATTGGAAGTAGGCAGGACAGGTATTGAACTCTGGACCTGATAGTGAAATTAAAAGCGGAATTGAATGTCAGAATCTAAAATGGAAGCACGCTAGATCGTAATGTAATATCTCTTTACTCCGGCCATCTCCGCCGAACCAGGATGTGCCAAAGAAAAAAAATTATGTCCAATCTCTTGAGCTATGACACTTGATAAGCAGCAGCGCACCTGTGAACTTCGAAAGCTGAGAAGAGATGTTGCTTTGTGTGTGGCTAACCATAAAGTTACCCAAATAATCTGGGTGAAATTTGTCGTGTCGGTTTGCTCTAATTTTTGTGCATTTTTTGACATGTGCCTTGTAGTTTATCATTCCCCCGAATTTGTCAAAGCAGGTGTAACGAGAATTTTCTGGTATTATCCACTGGAATATGGAAAAGACTTGAATGTGTAGCAATACAGTGACAGGAAGTTATTCCAGAAACCAGAGAAATCCTCTTTATCAGTAAACCCCAATAGCCTAATGCTAATCTAGTTAACCTGTACGTAAGGTTCGATACGGCTGGCAACTAATTCGGCTACGTTACTTAGGCCAGTGTGCTAAGCGAGCTAATGTCTCAGATAACCCTAACAAATATTTATCAATAACAAGCGCACGCACGCACGCGAGTCAAAATGTACACTTGGGTTTTCTATAGCTAGCTCTCTTTATGGATACTGAAGCGAGTCGCCTCAAATAATGCCACGGTGCTTTACACAACACAAGACTTATGAACTAGACTCGGACTGGTATTAGTATGCTGGGCTGATCTGTGAATAATGATAAAAATTTGAACAGGGCCTTCGGCCGACCTAGCGATATAAAATCTCAGGTAGTACTAAATTGTCAGTGAAATTCAGACTTATGTATAGTAGATTGGGACAAAGCAAGACACTCACAGAAAAATCGGGCATGACACGTATAGTGATAATGAACAAAAATCCCAAATGACCCCACTTATTTGGACACTTTCTCTACCCTCTAAGACGAGACAGCAGTGAAAACACTGGTCAGACCCATACCGCGGAGAAGTTCCACGACCAACAAAATCCCAGGGCTAAAGCCACGTAAAACAAAATCTGGTTCTACACACACGCACACCTTCGTTCCTAATTTACTCCGATTCGATCCTCCGAAATATCTCAGAATATGATTTCAATTCCCACACCCGATTTTCAGAGGAAGGAGGCGGTCACCTCAAAGCACTAGTCAGAGTTCGAAATTCCCTGGTAGGGGGACATGACTCGCCATTGACCAGGAATTTCGATAAGGTAGGTTAAGTTGATTCCCTCCCGACTTACGATTTTCCAAAAACCAAATATTCTGTGAAGCTCGTTGCGGACAAGATAATTTCGGGAAGAGACGTCCTGCAAAACCCGGTAAGATTCACGGTAAGTATTTTAATACTTTTAATAAGGGACAGAAAATCCCTACTTTTAGCAGAATTAATTTAATTTCCCACTTCACAATTTTTGGGAGCAAAAGTGCAGACAACCAAAAGGTTGAAAAGATAAAATAGGAGTGAGTCGCCAATCTCTCTATTTTCTCTTTCGACCTTCTATCAGAGATTCAAGGAAACCAGTTCCATCAGGGTTTCATTCAATCTACGGAAAAAGGACAGGTGCTTATGTGGATGGCCTGAGGCAATTCTGTGCAGAGCACGAGCTTTCACCCGAAGATTTGAATGGTATTTCCGGTGCCCTGACAATTTTACTTTTGCTACAAGGGGATTCAGTGCGTACCCCCTACTGAAGAATAGCAACGGCAACCCCTATACATATAATAATGGTTGACCCGATGACCCTTCCCATTCAACTCATTACCCGAAATTTTGACCTCACACAAGTGAATGAGGAATAAAATCTACAACGACATCCAATCTAGCGATTTCCCATAATTTATTTTCCTGAAATACTTTCCAGTCACAAGTTCGGAGATTTATTTTTTCAGATATATATTTGGTCTATTATCGAAATATTCTTTAATTTCAACCTTGCCCTCAGAAAACGGACGACCGATCAATCTCGAAGACTTCATACTGATTTTCAGTTGGATCAATTCCGATGATTTCTCGACATTCCGATGTATTCGTTATGGTTAATCGGCGACCATTCCCATCATCAGCATATCGCTCAACTGTAAGATGGATCACTCCAGGGATCGCCTTCTTTGTAATGTAGAGCATCTTGTGTGTCGGCCAGTCTCGTCCTTTCCCACTGATAACTCCGACAAGGGAAGGTTTCAGACCGAGCAACCGTATAGCAAAATTTTCACTGAAGCCACTGTCATAAATCTTAAATGACTTCAGAGTTGGGATCGCATTGACCCCGTGTCCACTGTTGAATAAATTGACGAACATTGTTGGACCACCGATTTGAAGAGTTTTGACCACGATACATTGCTTAAACCAATTCAGGTCTATTCTTGGAGTTTCAAGCGATATGTGCTCCAATTTTGAACCTTTGTTTTCTAAAAGATCACCGAGTCTTCTACAGATTCCTACACCAACTGTGAAATCTCCTGGTCCAAATATAAATGTGGATACATTGCTCATATTGTTCATGATGAATGTGAAATTATCATCGCAGAATTTGGTGAGCTCCACTCGACATTCGGTCAAACTCTTAAGATTAAAATTCTCGTAAGTGTGAGGAACGAGTTGTTCTACCCGGATGTGCAATGTCACCAGATTTACGCACGGTTTCAGACATCGTGTGTCAAATGTTTCGACCTTGACCATCAGATATCTTAACGTTGCGCCGTTTCTTCGTAGAACTTCGTCAAGAAGACTTTCATCCGTCATGTAAGGATTCATTTCTTCGATGAATGTCAGACTTACCAATTTGGAGGTCTCATTCATAATTGCTCGGGCTAAATGGAACCAGTGAATCAATGACAAGAATACTAAAAAAACCGGCAATTTAATATTCGACATAATGCAAATTATATTTACCCAAATGATTCAATTCCATGCGAGTGGTCCTAAAATGTAGGGTTTGCAGGTTTGTCAACTGCGGCATGACCCGGAAAATTATTTTATTGAAGACATCCGAAAATCTACCCAGTGTGAGATTTGTTTCGAATGTGCAATGGAGCGAAGTAAGGCTGGAATCATGGCGTACAAGAAATTTGTAGAATTCAATGCACAAATGAGTCAGTAAGAGGTCGTGATAGCCCAGAGGAGATTTGACATGAGTTCCCAAAGTTTTCAATGTAGGAATTGTTAACAACTCGAATAACATCGTGACTTTCTCAAAATCCGCCCTCTAGTACATATTAAAGTCAACACCGGATATGTTCATACATAACTTTCAATATTTCAGAAATAATTATATTTATTTACCACGCGAAAATCGACATCGATACTCAATTTAGTCAATTCCTTGAAGGCTATATTATTTCCGATGTGACTAACAGTCTCCGGTGGCATGTGTTCCAGAGATTTCCAAAATTTAATTTGTTTGACATTGTTGGCGATATGTTCAAGGATGTAAAGAATCCATTCGGCCGAAATAGTAGACCCGGCGATAGCCAAGCTTTTAATTTCAGGAAAGCCCAGATCGGCCTGAAGTGTGGTTTTGAATAAAGATGGATTGTTCAGGTTCTGGATGCAAACTTCTTCAAATGGTTGCAACGACGTCAAGAATAGGTCGACATTTTCATTGGACACAGCGCATTTGAAATGGGTCGCTCTCTCTACTTCGCACCGCCATTCATTGGACACTAGACGAGCTGTCCTTTTTTGCGACAAGTCGAATAAGCTGACCAGTTTGGCTATCACCTGAAAACGTTTCCGAATTTAAATTAGTGCCCCCGTTCCGATGAACACTGCAAACGGTGAATCGTTCGGTCGGGTTGATTGGAATTTATGGTCCAAAACCCCCTAGAATCATGTTAAAAATATAATTGACTAAATTGACTTCTTCTACATTATGTTTCCTGCTGTGATTGCAGTCTATTACAAAGTCATAATAAAATTACCAACCTTTTAATTTTAAGGTATTTCATATTTCGAGAACTATTCGAAACTATTTGAATTCTCACATACCAATTCAGGGAAAGGATTCGGCACATTGAGTTCTAGTGTATTGGTTGAATCAACTGATACTTTGGAATCCTGGCTGCTGCGCCCCAAATCGAAATCTAGGGTTTGACTAATTGTATTTGTCATGTCAATTTGATCTGGCTGTCTGGCCAAAGTTTATTCTTTTTAGTAGTAACAGACTGCCATAAACTTTTCCACGAAAATTGTGTTGCAGTTATTTATGTCTTTGTTGCACGGCAAACAGCATGTCATCATCATTGTTTTTTGACCGCAAATCCAATCAAGTGATAAGCGTCGTCAAGTGACCTTGTAAAATTCCACTTCTGGTTTATTTTACAAAACTTGCTCTGAGCAGACGTCCGAAGACCACTCTAGGCCACATTAATCGTAAACTTCGACGTATAAATGTTTACTAAAAATATTACATGTATTTAATTTACAATGTTTCAGAAACCTCGTAAGAAAGTCCTCTGCGGGTTAGCCCTAAACGTTCAGTAACACAGTAACACCTGTTGATGATTGTGTCGGGCAAATGTTTAGAAAGGACACCGTTATTTCTCTCTAACGAACGGCTACGGCATATTATTCGTCTTTGCAAGATTCAGTGGAACTGGTTCCCAATCCTAATTCTTTCAGTATGTTTGGCACTCTTAGAATACATGCATCACGCGGCAGTTCGCTTGTTAACACCGCTTTGGTCTTTCAATCTGAGCAACGCACGGTGACAAATCCTATCAAATGTGTGGAACGTAAGACAATCTCAAAATAGACAGGATTTCCTGCTAGTAAAATTCCGACTTGTGGATAATTTTACTATCGAAGAGTATTCCTTGTCAGCCAGACCACACACGGAGATTGTGCGTAGTTTCACGAAATAATCATAAAATCTATCTTTCGCCATTTCCAAGGGTTTCGTCTATGAAAATAGGTCGCTCAGTCGACTTCGAGATCTTTGACGTATTACTTGGTCAGTACCGTCTGTGTAGATTGTCTTCGAATTAATCAGTGAATATGGAACGTAACGGTCAAGATCTTCTTGAACAATATGTCGTCATTCTCTCACTCGGAGAATCGGAGTGTTCCAAATGTTATATCGTTTTACCACAAGGGGCTGGAATCATGCTCAAAACATGTCATCACACATTCTGCAGGTCAATTAGAATTAATTTTTTATCTTTTTCTAAAATAGACATGAGTTCACGGGCGTAAGCCATCGTCGAACATCGCCATCTGTTCCTCTTGGAGGATTATGGGATGGGTTGTTTTCCTTTTGGTCTAGGGAAGATACCCCATGTAAGTAGTAGAGAAGAGAGTAGAGCGAAGCATAAAACTCGACAACTAGAGAGTTTTTGTGCCAAATTAGGACACACAACCCGAAAGGTTGGATTTGTTAATTTTTACATTTTACTAGACAAACACTTTTGGCCGTGATGATGCTGAAAAATTAAATTCTTCCATGCTCGGCACTATTAAGGAATCCGTGCGCTGTTTAGCGCCGTTCCTGCCACCGAATCGTTTCACAACACGACATGGCGTGGATTAGACAGTGCCGCACATTCTTTCTCGGCAATTGGTTAAATATAATCAGTCTGGAGAATGTACGTGTACCCCCAGCTGTAGAAAAATCACTTTAAGGTCAGATTTACGCCTTGTCTGCCCGATGGATACAACCCACGTGATGACGAATCAGCGAGAGTGATCTGTCTCGCCATAATTGAAAGAACTATAAGCTGTAATTAAATTAAATAATGTCTATAAATATTGAACTGAACAGGGAATGTCTGAAGGATTTAATAATGGCATCATCTGAGTATCAGATATTGTGCCCTTATAAAGCTGCCGATGATGCTGATGGCGATGCAATAGACGAAGGGGCGACCGCTGACAGCACCTTAGGTTGTCATTTGAACGGATACATTACTCGTCAGGAAATTCGAGCGGTTAGCTATATTGGATTAATTTTATTTTGATTTATTTAGATCTTCCAAGTGTAGTCTAATTATTGAGTTTCTACATCCAGATTCTCCCTGTCGAAGAACAAGAGAATTATTTTAGAAGATCTGGACATATTGGGTTGGACGAGGTGACCCCCGGATTCTCTCTCTGGCAATCAACACACGAATTTGATTGTCCCATTTGCTTGGACGTTATCCAGGTTGGAGATGGCATCATTTTACAAGAGTGTCTGCACACAATTTGCAGGTAAGATTCCAGGCTAGATCGTAACAAAAATTCATTATTATAGTACATGACAGTGCTAATGTTGAAATTTTATAATACGAAATTGATCTCTCTGGTATTGTATTCCCCATAACACAGCCCGTAAAATTTTTTGGGGTTTAGTTTAGTTGACCCAGGGAAGTTCATCCAGTTGGAGATGAGGAGATGACCCCTGCGTGTCCGAGGGATCGATTCCTCAACTTAGAGAGAACGTTGGCGCGTTGCGCTTCTGATACAAATTTTTTCTGAGTCTAGAAATTGTATTGTAACACACATCTCCAATGCTGAGGATGCAACGGTTGAATGTCCTTTCACGGATGGGAGTCTGCCATGCGATGCACCAATTGGTCATGCAGAGATCAAAGCTGTATGTGAAATATAATTACTATTTTCATATTCTATTGATGTTATCAGTAGTTATATCAGTAGTGTGTATTAATCTGTGAATTTATTTCTCTACTTACAGCTCGTGCCAAAAGATGTTTATGACAAGATTACGGAACACTCCGCTAAACTCGCGACAGCCAATTTATTTTGCTGTGTAACTCCGAATTGTCGAGGTTGGTGTGATGCTGACACGGCAACAGCGTTAGTTTTCACGTGCCCTATTTGTGGAAGAGAGAACTGTTTGAGATGCAATGTAATTTTGTTAAATAATTCTTCTCTGACTTGTACATAAGCTGGGATTTTTTAAATGTCAACTTTGAAATTCTCAAATTCCTGATCCAGGACATACATGAGAATTTAACTTGCGATCAATACTGGCAGTGCTTTGAGGATTGTCGGGATCGAACTGGGATGACGTTGGAAGCTCGGAATGAAAAGATGGGTGAAGGTTTTATAAAGGTGAGAATTGAATAATATTGTCTTTGTGAGTATCGGTTGAAATGTTTACCACATCTGTGAACAAATCACCGGAGAAGCCGAAGCGTCCGAAATCATAAAGTTGCATAATAGAGAAGTTTCACCGTATCGAGTTTGAATTTTTCGATAATTGCAGGCCCGTATTCAAAGTCGTGAGTATCGACAGTGCCCTGGTTGCCAAGCTGTTTGCGTGAAGATTGACGGGTGTGACCACGTTACATGTGCCTCGTGTAAGATACCCTTCAATTGGTGAAAATATGATACGGCGATGCGATGTCTCAAGGAAAAACTCATCGGGTTTACATTAATTTTAATATGTTTTTTACTCCGCAGAGGAGAAAATAAGACAAGTGTATCCATTTTACAGCTTGAAAGCAAATTACATACGCTTTACTGTAAAATTAAAGTGAGTGAGAAAAGAAACGTTTGATTGACTTCATATGTAGTTTAATAATTTCTGTCAACCCGTGACCAACATATCGGCTGTGGTTAGTTTAATATATTACAAACTTTAAAATTTGCATATAATCATCGTAAGTTCGTTCATATTATGGCGATATATCAGCAGGCCCCCCTGAGCCAGCATCAGGAGATCCAGAACCTTCGGCAGGAACTTCTGACTTTGGCGACGCTGAAACATCGGGCGATTCATTCGGTTGTTGAATTTCCTGAACTTGTTCCTCGCCACTGCCACTGTTAATTTCGTGTGCAGATTTTTGGACACTTTGCGACCGGTTTGTTCGGCCCGAATGTAGTCGCCGAGTCAGAGGCCTGTGCTCTACGGTAGACTGTTTCTTCATAGCATGGTGAACATCCCGGTCAGCGCTAATTTTAGCCACCATAGATGTCGCAAACAGCCAATCACAAAAGGTCATCTGCAAAAATTAGATAGATTTTTTTTGTTCGGCCAGGCTTTTCAGGATTGACTGTTCATGCTGTAAATAGCTTGAACTTTTGGATATACTTCTTGGTGACTTACATCAAATCCCATATCAGCTTCTTTCGTTTCGCCGCAAACTCGAGGGGATAAATGCTGTAACACGTTCATCACATCCTTACTGGTTAAGTTCGCGAATGCCCGTTCTCTCTTACTATGGAAATATATTTATTCATGTGCTCAATCTTAACATTCTCCCTCAATTGCAAACAAAACGATTAGAATATTAAAATCCTTACGGTACAGAAATGCATTTGGATTCCTCTGTCCAAAGGAACGGCTCAGACGCCAAATCCCGTTCTGAGAAAAGCGTCGCGTCCATAAGGTCTCCATCTGGTTCATCTGAGGCGGGACTGCTATCAGTTCCGATTCCCAATTCTTCAAAAGAAATTGTCACATGAATATAATTTTAGAAAACTCAGCACTGTAAATTTGTTTCAGACTAACCTCCTTCAGGAGCCTTTGTTCCTGTCAGTGGATCAATTCCGAACACTTTATTCCCCAGTCCATAAATAATGACGGAGGTCCGTTTATTCTTCCCAATGGAATTTCCATCAAAACCGCGATAAAACTCTTTTTTGAGTTTGTCCGTGAATACTGACATATTACTACAATTGTCTCCAAGAAAGTCTGGGCCCAAGGAGTCTTCGACTGTCGTCATAACCCGGGTACGATAGATTTCCCAGTAAAATTCCGAAATGATATTCAAATCCACAGTAGGACTCAGAATTTCTTTACTCCTTGTCCAATATATTGCTTCTTGTTTAATCGGATGAGGGAGAATACTCTGAAGAAAATCAGTCCCAGTAATTATTTCTTTACCATCGTGGCTGTTACAATAAGAATTGTAGAGGTCAGTAAGGGATGGCAGAGGATCCGGGATTGGTGGTAGATTTGCACCTGAAAAAATTAGTCGAGAGTGGAGATGTTTAGAAATAGTATTATTTCCGATTAACCAGACATTTGTTTTGATTATTTTATTCGGTAATGTTGCTGACAATTAAACCTTTCCGCTTTCAAACTCAAAGTCAGACGTCCGCCCTACCAAACTGAGCGCAACAAAAACTGAACCCGAAAACTTTAAACCAACTCTCATACCCATTTTCGATGCGCATGTCAAGCCTGTTCCCGTGTAGGTATACACATGTGTTATGCGTGAACAGAATGAGAGACGAGAATTGGTTTGTATGTTTGGGGGTATGAGAGCTTGAAAGTGGAAAGGTTTAAGTTAGATCAACATTATAACGGCAGCCGGAATATTTAGTAACTTTGTGTCAAACGAATATCGCCTTACCTGGATCGGACATCAAGCAAGGAAGCATTATTTCTAGTAGGAGTCTTTCAAAGGCATGACTAAGTCGAGGGCCATTGGTTTCTGCGAGAACTTGAAGAGCCGAATTTTGAGCCGACGGAAATCTGGATGTGTTATTTTCTGCCATTAGTTCGCGTACCGCCGCTTGGACCTGTTCCTGGTCTTCTATTCCAATAGAGCGCCTCATGATATTTTCCTTGCATTTTCCTAAATACGATACGATAATGTTACAACGTTCCATTTTTATGGACTGCCTTATATTTCAGACACTATTAACAGTAAGTATTTACATAACAGACAACATTACTCGACATGAAGCCGTACCCACCTTTCGAAATATCCCAACCGTACATTTCATCCGCTGCTGGAAGTTCTATGTCAGACCATAATTTTGGCGCCCGTCTAATTGGTTCTTGTTCTTCTTCTCCCTCTTCTTCCTCATTTAGTACGATATCAGCCAGAGTAGCGCTAATTGTACGTGGAAACTCCTTCGTTGACCCCGAAACTTTTTTGACTGATTCCTGATGCAATGGGCCTTTCTTGCTTGAAGCATCAAAAACGGATTGCTTTTTCGTGGAATCCTCATTTAGCTGGTCTTTCTTATTGGGTGCATCAAAAACTGATTGTTTTTTGGTGAAATCGTCATTTGCCTGGCCTTTCTTACCGGATGCATCAAAGACTGATTGTTTTTTCGTGAAATCGTCATTTGGCTGGCCTTTCTTGCCGGGGGCTTCATAAACTGACTGTTTCTTGGCAGCTTCAACTTGAAATACTGACTGTTTCTTCGAGTAATCTTCTTTTTCCACAACTTTCATTGTTGAAGTGTCAACTGTGGATTGTTTCTTCGAGGAGCTTACTTTGTCTTTATTGGCTGAATCAGCATTCAAAGTAACTTTCTTGGCTGCGGTATCAAGTGCCGACTCATTTTTCTCTAAAAGGTCGTTCGCTGAAGCTATCTTCGGTATCGCCTTGTCTTTCCGGGACCGTAACATTTCATTTCTTCTAGGAACTTCCATATAAATCACAGCCGCGATAGCTACTAAGCATTGGAGGAACTAAGGGTCATTAGGCAAAAGTTTAGGACATTATCAAACCGTTAATCACCTCAGAAAAATTCGCCTGAAAATATTACCTGCCAAAGATAAACCGGTTCGAACGGGTTATGATTTGTTTGGAAAGAAATCGAAGGGATTGAATCTACAGTGAGCAACAGAAAATATAAATTTTCAGTATTTGGATAACAATCGTGATTTTACAGGTGGTAGTCGTTCCAAACTTACTCCACATTCTGTCGAAATCAGCAACCGAAACATCTCTTAATATTCCGGGGCAATCTCTCATGATAAGCCAGAGTCCAAAGCGGGTCAAAGGGTAAACATTATCAGGTGACCCCTTCAATGCCTTGCCCTCGTTCAATTTGAACAATTTAGCTGCATGGGCTTCTTCTTTATCACCGTGACGTCGGAAACCTCTTCCTTTGTCCTGAAGTTTTTTACCGGTAGTTTTCGGTTTTTTCATCCATTGTGGATACATTCCTTGATTTCCCCACGATTCTCCCAATTCACCGGCTCGTTTGTACAATTTTCGGATTTGGCTTAAATATCTGAACAAAATAAATTAAAATGTGTAGAGTGAATGATGCGAGATTCAAATTCTGTACAATTTCAGGGTGATCATATCTTACCTGATCGTTACATCTGATATATTAGTCTGCTCTGTCAATTCGGAATTCTGTCCGGATATGAATCCGTATTTCCGGTTTAGGACTTCCACTATTCCACCGAAATCGCACTCGTAGGTCGGAGTGTGAAGAGGGACATCCATTCCACCCAAAATGGAGCCGAATCTGAAAAGTCCGACGAGCATATCACCGGCAGGATTTATAAAAACACCTTTCCCGTGTCTACTGCCATGCTGCCATCTACCCTCGTATATGGAACCGCACGGATAGATCATTCGTCCAATCCCGTGCCTTAGTCCGAACTCCCAGTTTCCCTTAGATAAAATATATATTTATCAATTTGTCTATCATAAATTTCGGTACAAATGACTGGTGGTCTTTTGTATTCCTAACCAAGAAATAATAAATCCGTACCTGGTAAACGTGTCTGGTTGGAAAATTGCTATTTTGTGTTCGTGGTAAGTACCACGTATGACGACCTTTCCCATGGGGAACTCCATTTCCCCAATCTCCTTTGTATACCTATTCATACATTTCAAAACTATTATTTTTTTTCACAATAAAGGCAATATTTAAGTTCACCTGACGCTCCTCACGCCAAGTCATCGTTCCAAATCCATTACGAACTCCACTCTCCCAATTTCCAACATAGCGATCTCCTTTGGCATAATCTCTAGTTCCAAAGCCGTTAGGTTTACCTTCTGCCCAATCACCATCATAATAATCTCCATTATCGTTTTCTGGATCGTACCACATTTTTCCTTTCCCATGTGGTAAACCTTGAAACCAGTCTCCAGCATAAGTGTAACCCTCTGCAGTAGAATACACTCCCCATCCAACTCGGATCCCCTGTGCAAATTGGCCTTCGTAAACACTGCCATCTTTCCACAACAGCATGCCTTCTCCGTCCATGACGCCATCTTTGAAGTCACCCTGCAGGATTATGTCAAGCCAGTAAGAAATATTTTCGGAAATTGATCCATCATTGGTCACTCCATGGGGATAAGATCAGACATCTCGAAAATCTGATCTAATACCTCCAGGGGTCAAACGGGTAAGCAACCCCGGACCTCTAATAGAGAAATTACGGTATCCCTTTAACAAAGGCAAGATTAATTAGCATACCTGGTACGTCGTTCCATTCTGCCAAGTGTACCTCCCAGGCCCTTCGAAGGCCCAATTCCGAAAATTTCCCAAGTACACATGTTTGGTTTTGTAAACGACACGTCCGTAATCAACTTTAGCCCTATAGGCTGACGGGTCCGCCTCCACGAGATATCCCAAATTGTCTGGCCTGATTGGAACTTCCAGACTACGGAGTAAACAGAATATTTTTAGAAAAGAAATGGGCAGATTTAGTGAAATAAAAGTTAATTGACAAACCTGTCGACAACATATCCAAGGGCGAATAGTTCATTGAAGAATGAGAATCGATCCTTCTCAAACTCAAATAATGACTTCCAATCATTCATCATTTTGAGGGAGATATCATACTGACGAAAACCGACTTCATCCAAATCTCCTGTAACCAAATCATTATAGCCGTCCGATGCCAAAATAAGGTCTTCCATGCTCAGACATCTTTCTTTTAGAAGTGTTCCAGGTCTCAATCCAGGCAATCGTTGTTGCAAAGTTCTTGGCAGACATGTGTCCGAGTAGTATCCCCGCAATTGGGATACGGCCGACATTTCCGCCAGGTCTTCTTTGGTGTAGGTCCCGAAAGTTGCAAATTTTTGTGCCGTGGTTAAACGACCATGCCTGGTTGGAGGTGGGGGTGTCGGTTCTAGAAATAATAACATAGCGTCCAATTTAGAATGAAAGCAAAGAACACCATACGGTTCTTAAGGCTAAAGATCGCCTGAGATGGATTTGGCTGCATTTTAGATATGCTTTAGTCTATGACCTCCGAGACCGCTTTTGTGAAAGTTATACCTCGTGACGTTCGACCGCTTGGCCAAATACACTTTGTTGCTTTGTAACATCCTGAATACCTCACGGATTTCTGTGGTCTCAAAAAGTGCATTTGGGCCGCGACCAAACGGTTCGTCTTTTTTGGATAGAACTCTCACAAATGCTGTTCAAGAGGCAGGGACTGTGACACCGAGTAATATTTGAATTATGACTTAAATGAGAAGATGTTAGAGGTCAGATATTAAAATAACGAATACCTAACATGGTGTCTTCGGCTTCTGGTGTATGTACGGATTCCCCACGAATTTCTACACCATACATGTCGAATGAATTTGTCTGAGGTGGAGAATCGGCAGATTTTCCGCTGGCTGGAGCACTCCTTGAATCATTGCTGTTCGGTGTATTTGAGCGAGCAAAGGATCTTCGCTCCACGACAGATTTTCTCTTAACCTCTTGGCGCTCTGACTGAGACATCTTGACGTTTTCTTTTACACGTTTTTCTACCCTTTCGATTTTCAAGCAATTAAAACGAGTTCGGCTGATGACTTGACTTTGAATTCTTATTTGTTGTCTAATCTACATTGATTGTTTGTTGCGGCGTATTCACACACGCGAGTTTCCTTCACAACGTAACTTCATTGGTTTTGGTATATTCAAGTTACCGATCAAGATAATTTGGCAGCTTGTCTAGTAACCTCAGTCCAAACAAATTGAGTAATGGAGAATTTCGCAAAATTTGAGTCCTGTAGAAATTAGTGATTCCTGTAGCAGGACGAAAGTTTTGGCCATACCAGTAATGCTTATGTCATGACGACGTTTATACGCTGACGTCATCGCTGGTGCTACA
>JAQGCA010001993.1:0-15203 GCA_034698945.1 Protaphorura quadriocellata
AAACATTCCAATTCTGTTGCCATCATATTCAATCCAAATATAACTCGGTTGTGATGAAATAGTGCTACCTTATTCCGTTCAACTGGCATCGTCACTCTAGAACCAGATAAACAGTTTTCTCTATTTGTCCAATCGTTAAGTATAAGCTTGTTACAAAATCAAACATTCCAATTCTGTTGCCATCATATTCAATCCAAATATAACTCGGTTGTGATGAAATAGTGCTACCTTATTCCGTTCAACTGGCATCGTCACTCTAGAACCAGATAAACAGTTTTCTCTATTTGTCCAATCGTTAAGTATAAGCTTGTTACAAAATCAAACATTCCAATTCTGTTGCCATCATATTCAATTCAAATATAACTATGTCGTGATTAAATAGTGCTACCTTATTCCGTTCTAGTGGCATCGTCACTCTAGAACCTGATAAACGGTTTTCTCTATTCGTCCAATCGTTAAGTATGAGCTTGTTACAAAATCAAACATTCCGATTCTGTTTCCATCATATTCTATTCAAATATAACTCAGTCGTGATAAAATAGTGCTACGTTATTCCGTTCTAGTGACATCGTCACTCTAGAATCAGAGAAACAGTTTTCTCTATTTGTCCAATCGTTGTTTAAATGAACGTTAGGTCAAAGCGCATGTATTATTGCCGCAGAAATTTTTTTGCACTGCGCTTCCTGTCGTGTCCTCTGCCGAGTATATTTTCTTGCGGTGCTAAATATAAAGATATAGAAGACAGTCAATATATACGATAAGTTATGAAGCGGCAAGCAAGTATTACTAGGTGTTTCGTAAATTCGCCAAAAAGAAAGAAGTGATCTTTTTGGACCTAATAGGCACTTTTCACAATATCTTAAACTGTCAAAACAGAAGCAACATCTCTTAGCTTTATTGATTACGCAGCCATGGGTGATCGATAATTTTAAATTATTTTTGTAGGCGAAAGGACTAGGTACAATTCTACATGATATCATGCTTCCTCCGATTCTTACCACAATTCTATAGTGAGTGACTTGTAACTTTGTAGGTGTGACCAGTGTAAGTTGGCTTCCCACGGGTAAATGGTCAGCTATGATTGACTTCCGGTTTCGACACTTTGCTATTTAAAGTTCGCCATAAGGAAACGGCTAACAAAGCAACTTAAAGGAGATTGCCAACGGAAGTTTTGAACCGAATTAGTTAAACGGGCGAGCGTAAATCGTATTTTCTTGTTGTGTCGATCGAGTTGTTTATATTTTAACTACACCTTGCACAATCAAAACCCTAGCAACGATACATACGTCAGTTACGAAGCGGCAAGTTATTATTAGTTGCAGTTCCGTAAAAACGACAAAAAAGTGATTTTCCTTACAAACAGCATAAATACCTAAAACTTTTTGTTCAATTGCGCTTCCAGTTGTACTCGTTTTATTAACTGACAGATTGTCTTAAACTTTGGCATACGTTATCAAGGGGTCCTTTGCTCTTTCCGACAATGTCTGCTACCAACGTTTGACATCGGGTTCTAGCCGGAACAAGCGTCAAATGCCAAACGTATCAATTTCGCTTCCAGTTCTACTCATTTTATTAACTGACAGATTATCTTAAAGGTTGACATACGTTATCAAGGGCTCCAAGGCTCTTCCCGACAATGTCTAAGACCAACATTTGACATCTGGTTCTAGCCAGAACAAGCGTTAAATGCCAAACGTATTGTTCAATTGCGCTTCCAGTTGTACTCGTTTCATTAACTCACAGATTATCTTAAAGTTTGGCATACGTTACCAAGGGGTCCGTGGCTCTTCGGGACAATTACTGCGATTAACGTTCAACATCCGGTCCAGAAAAGGAGTCAAACTTATTGTTCAATTGCGCTTCCAACTGTATTCGTTTCATTAATCGACGGATTGTCTTAAAATTTGGCATACGTTATCAAGGGCTCCTTGGCACTTTCCGACAATGTCTGATACCAACGGTTGACATCAGGTTCTAGCCGGAACAAGCGTTAAATGCCAAACGTATTGTTCAATTTCGCTTCCAGTTGTACTCGTTTTATTAACTGACAGATTATCTTAAAGTTTGGCATACGGTATCAAGGGGTCTGTGGCTCTTTCGGACGATGTCTGTGATTAACGTTCAACATCCGGTTCTGGCCAGAAAAGGAGTTGTTATTACTAGTAACTTATTACTAGTAACTTATTGTTCAATACGCTTCCAATTATACTCTCTTCATTAATTGAAGGATTTTCTTAAAATTTGGCATACGTAATCAAGTGGATCTTAGCACTTCTGAACGTTGTCTGAGACCAACGACTAACATCCGGTTCTAGCTGGAACAGGAGTCAAATGTCAAACCTATTGTTCAATTGCGCTTCCAATTGTACTCGTTTCAATGATTGACGGATTTTCTTAACATTTGGAATACGTAATCAGGTGGACCTTGTCTTTTCTGGACATTGTCCGTAACTACCTTTTGCCATCCGGTTCTAGCCGGAACTGTCGGTCAGAGGATGTACCTCGCTTTTCTCTCTGTTAGTCTGTCTGATGGCCTTTCGCATCTCCACAGCTCGCAGTTTATTATAACTTTTATAGAAGCTGCAAAATTTGAAAACGCCGAATATGGGTGCGAAAAGGTCGTCGTTTGAATGACATCCCTTTTTAAGCACGGAAGAAATTAAACACTTTTATTATTACTTCTATAGAAGCTACAAGGACAATTTTAAAATGCCGAATATGGGTGTAAAAAGGTCGTCGTTTAAACCACATTCTTTTATAAGCGCGGAAGAAATTAAACACTTTTATTATTACTTTTGTAGAAACTACAAAAAAATTGAATATCCCGAATTTGGTTTATAAAGTCGTCGTTTGAACGGCATCCCTATATAAGTGTGGCGGAAATTAAACACTTTTATTATTGCTTTTATATAGACATACTATCAGGAAAACCTGAAAAAGTCGAATATGGGTGTATAAGTTAATCGTTTGAAAGACACCACTTTTCGAGTTGAAGGTCCACGCAGCAAAGCGCATGCGTCTCCTCGAGCGAACGGCCCTATCATTATAGATTGGACCACTGAGCAGAACCCGCTGGCCACATTATTTAAAGGTCGTTGCTGAAGCAGGTGGTCCGCTTATATAGGTGTCGGTCTTCGTAGCAAAGGCGCATGGGTCACCAACTCCTCGAGCAAGTGGCCTTATTATTAAAGATCGGACCACTGAGTAGAACCCACTGGTCACTTTATTTAAAGGTCGTAGTTGAAGCAGGTGGTCCGTTTATATAGGTGTCGGTCCTTGTAGCATAGGCGCATGGGTCACCAACTCCTCGAGCGAGTTTTCCTTATTATTAAAGATCGGACCACTGCGTAGAACCCGCTGGCGACATTATTTAACAGTCTTTGCTGAAGCAGGTGGTCCACTTATATAGATGTCTGTCCTCGTAAGAAAAGCGCATACGTCACCCACTCCTCGATCGAGTGGCCCTATTATTGAAAATTGGACCACTGAGTAGAACCCGCTGGCCACATTATTTAACGATCGTAGCTGAAGCAGGTGGTTTGCTTATATAGATATCGGTCCTCGTAGCAAAATTCAGATTTCAGATTCTGATTTGTTTATTCACATATCAAAGCATAACATTCCTCACAACAATAAAAATAAATCCCATTGATCCATCGGTGAGTGTCACACAGTGAAGAAGAAGGTTTTAGTAATAAATTACGAGAGAATTATTTGCTAGAGCTTAAACAATATTCCTAGTACTAACATTTCATGTCATTAACCTGAACCTTGAAATTTCATTAGTCAATAAATCTATCAGTTAAAATCAAAATCCAATATTCCATTCCTAGTCAAAACCAACGTATCAATCGGATAATAATAATCTAATCAACTGTATTTATAATAACTTAGACATTTCATAATTAGCTTTTCCATGTGAAGGACGAAGTACGTATTCTCAATGTCACGTTTCAAGTTCATGACCTTACATATTTCTGACAGCAAAGTAAATAACTTTTCAACAAATGCATTCGCGAGGAAATTACACTGTCTCGGAACGTTTCCCTTCTCTTGTTCTTAGGCTTAAAAATGGGGACACACATTGCACAGGTAAATGACCTGTTGTTTGTACAAGTCCAATATGCCTTATCTGTCATGGAAAATGAACAATCCCTTCTATGATAATAGTTAAAACAATATTTACATTGCAGCATACCAAAATTTTCATCCTCCAACGTATCCTCCACACAATCCTTAATATAAAATGTGTATCTTTGTTCCTTGTATGGGATTACACAACCATAACTCAGTATTTCTTTATCGCAGTTTTGACAAACCCGCAAATCCTGACTATTTAATTCAAATAAATAATCCTTACCCAAAATGTTATATGCTAATATTTCAAAATGACTTATAAATTTACGATCCTCAGTTCCTTCTAAAATCAACACAATGGTGTCAGATTTCATGAACTTCAGTCAATGCTTCTACTTTTTCTAAAAGGAGACAATTTCCCATGTAAAAATCATCAGAAGGATCATTTGTGTGGACCACTAAACAGTGTCCACAGATAATATCGGTCGGCATTTTGCCACAGTCTAGGTATTTTCCAAAAATATGCCAAGAAATTTGTCACCAAATTTACCACAATCAGTCTCTTAATAGTAATTCTTAGTTTTTATCCTTTCTACTTTAGTCATAAATTTAAACTGAGTATAAATTAAAGGAGGTTTGTTAACTGATTGTTGATACACGATCCAGAGTTTATTAGTCCAACATCCAAGTTGATTTTGAATTTGATCCAATGTTACATTTCATTGAAGGGGAGGTCCTCCCGTCCCAGCCATTTTTCAGGATTCTCCTGATTTTTCCAAAGTCTGCAATGTCACCAGTGTTCCAAAGTCTCGAGATTCCCCAAAATTGATCCAAATCTCGAATTTTATTGCCGTTGGCTTCTCATCAGCACAGCGGATTAATGGACCTCACTGTGGCCTTGGATTTTGAGGTCTTAGAGCTGACCCACGACGGCAAACACGGTTGTGATTTGCAAAAATATCCAGGAATATGATGTTCCTAACGAAGCAAACAGAATTTCCAAAGATTTATTGTGTTGTGTGACTTTGACTTATGCCTTTATTGGATAAGGGCAATGCGAGAATGAGATGGTCAGAATTTCCTGTGTGTGGGTACAACGACTTTGACTTTTTGCCTCGTAATTGAATATAGGGTGTGGAGTGGGAGGCAACGTTTTACGGGAGGACTCAGAGCGATTGAGTCGTGCGACTAGTTCAGTTGAGAGTTGGAGAAGTGAGTTGAGAGTTGGAGAAGAAGTGATTCGAAATCATTTTTCACTTACTGATAAATCAATATTTCATTTTTGGTGTTTATATTATGAGCTATGATATTTGATGAGTTAAATAAAATTACATCCAAACCAATCCATTGTGACGAATGTGATTACAAGCGATATCTTATAAACCAGTCGTAATGCGTAAATAAGGCTGAATAAAAGTAATGCTTTATTAGATTGAGCAAAAGAAATTGCTGGCAGCAAAACTACAAAAAAGATTCGCAAAGAGAAATGAATGACATGGTTGTAAGTGTGAATCGAAGCGATACCTCTTACACACCAATCGCCCAGTCATTCACCATTTTCACTTCTTGGTTAATATTTTCCAATATTTTAATAATATTTCCATTTGATTTTTTCGATGCAAAACGAGTAGGATTATGACCAACCTGGCCTAATAAGAATAAAATATGATGTTTTAATTTGTGAGCAAATGCTTGGATCTGCGTAGGTCAGGTGGACACCAACGCTAAAAAAATATAAGTTTTCATCTTCTGAATAACTACTTTGATGCAAAAAATCCAAGTCTAGTCCAAAATCAAATCTCCTAATATGGTTCAGCACATATTTTCCTTGCTTATGTTATCTCTGACGAACGACAATTGGAATTACCCCAGCAAATTATCAGAATAATTAATAATTTGAATTATGAATTATTATTAACATAAGAAATCCCGTTGTCTATATTAACGAAAATGTAAGTTTATATTAAAGTGAATCAGTCGAGGACATTAACTTTGTCAATAATTTACATAACTAATATGATAGTCACATAATATTTTCCTTAAACTTGACCACATCCAACGCCAACTCGTCTATTCTACGTTGTCAAAGTAAACTCATGTAATTTTTTGTTGACACTCCATTAACTGACGCATTTATATTGAGAAAAGTTTTCACTGACGAGAGAAGTGCACACGCCGGCTGTAATATCATTTCTCTTAAAATAATCCGAAACAATTGTTTCCCCACAATTTCGACCTCTTCATACATTCGTAAAAATTTCCAGTCAAAATTTTGCAGAACAAATTTGTTTGGATTTTTTTCAAACAAAAATGCAATGCAATTTGTAGGATATCCTCTCAACGTTGATACAGAAAGCAAAATGGCAAATCTGGAATACACTGTAACCCAAGATTTCTCAGCCCTCACAGGGTATTCTGAAGAACTTCTTTTACTAAATATTCGGACATCAGTGAAACAATGGTAAATTACTTCATTTGCACAGACGACTAACTTTTTCCATGCCAAGGGATCGGAAATATTAATAATGTTGTGGTCAGGTTAATTGACACTCATTTGAGGTGGTTACGTCGTCGGAATTCATGCGGGAGAGCATGAGTCATCCTATCCTTCTCTGACTTTTCCTGAAATTGTAAGTTATTTACGTCCGTTTCTGATTAATCTGACAAATGTTTCCAAATACAATTCTAAGTCTTAGTTTACCTTCTCATATAAGACTTAAATTTTCCACTCACACTTCTATTTCGAAGTTCACCTCAGATTTTAATGTCCTAAATTAATTTAATTTACTAAATAAGCTAATTTGTTTTTTAAGCTAAGCGTGTCCAGAACGTAAGACATTCAGTGTTAAATCCGGGATTTTATAACATTTCTTGCACTTCTTCCATAAAAATGTGTCCATTTAAGTCTGAAGACGCTGACGCCATCTTGGAAGTAACATGGATCAACCCACCAAGCGGGATCGGACCTGAGCAGACGGAGCTGAGGTTCCCAGTGACACCCGGTGCAAAGATATCCGAATATCTCGAAGACATGTACAAAAAACAGCGAAATTGTCGAATACCGAAATATACACTTTCGAACCCGAATTTGTCCAGCTTTTACGTAACGATTCACTCCTGACATCTGACGAGTACAACACATCTGTGGAATTCTTCACGGACGTCATGGTCAAACTTGGATTAAATACACTTCACTGTGGTACACTCATCGTTCGGGTCATTGACCTAGACGCCGAGGCGTAACCTCGACCATTGTGCGCACTTGAACTGGATTACGGTAATGATACATTGGAGACTATGGTACGAAATATATCAAAACAAACAGGAAATATTCCGGAATACATTTTCACGGAAACAAAATTTGTGGTATACCCTGGAATGATACGTGAACTTGAAAAAATTCCCGTAAGAGGGCAAATACAGCAATTTCAAGAAATACAGGTTAAGGACAAAATTGAAAATGAAATCGGTGTAATCGTTCAAATACCGTGGGAAACAATTATTGTTTTGTTCATTGATAAATCAATGACGATTGAGGAAATCAAGGAGACCATGGAACCTATGAGTAGAATACAGGCAAACGAACAAAGTTTATTTGTGGACGGCGATGAAATATATGATGAAGCGGAAGCACTTCTTAATTTAAAAGATGGAAGCGTGATAATTTTGGAAAGAATTAATTATGGATTCTATTCAGCTACGTCTACGGCTGAAGGTAGTTTTGCCGACATGACCGGAGAAATCGAAAATATTCCAAAAGGGAAAAAGAAATATGAAAAACCTTTCGCAGGTCTCAATCTTCAAGGCTATTGTGTCAATGAAGAATGCAAAATTTGGAAGCAGAAAATTAGGATATTGGTTGCATGGCCGCACTCCACATTTGATTTAATTACTGATTCGAAAGAGGTCAGTAAATGTTTCCTACTACTAGGGGTACATTCAATGTCAATTTTTTAAATTCTGTGTCTAAATTTCGAAATTATGAAAATGGTAATTCTTAATTAATTTCAAAAATTTTAGGTTCGTTGCCCCGAGTGTTTAAAAGCAATCAATGTGCAGTCACCAATTTTTTATCGGACTCAATGGAAATTTTATGGTCGGAAATCTGAGCCGAACAGAGTTGGCAACAATGCTAAAATTGACAAGACCTCGACCTCGAAAAATTTATTGTCATGCGAATGGCAAATATCTGGTAAATTTTTCATATATGAAGTTTTTACCCAGAATTGGTTAGGTCAATTATTTATTGATAATTTGCAGATGACCCTGACAATTCCAGTGGATTGAATGTGGTAGACCTTCCAGGAATGCAAGTTGGATTAGCGGATTGGGAAGCACTTGCCATTTTGACACGGCCATTGCCCAAAAAAAAAGGCGACGATGCCTATAGTGGACTTTTTAAAATTTGGGTTTGCAATTTCATCGCCTGGAATGTTCAGCATCAACTGGGATTTTAATCGATTTAAAGCATTTGACTGACAATTTTTTATAACCGCATTATAATAATTTGACTGAATTGTGCCTTTGCCACGCCACTATGCAAACTGATGCTTTCTTTGTATAATATTCAATCACAAAATTGCTAATTTCAATTCTCAAACATTCATTGTAAATTAAATATCAAATACATTTCAGTGTGACTGAATTCTCAGAAAATAAAAAGAAACTGTAAGAATGGACGAGTTGGCGTTGGCTGTGGTCAAGTTTGAGGAAAATATTATGTGACTATCATATTACTTATGTAAATTATTGACAAAGTTAATGGCCTGACTCACTTTAATATTAAGTTACATTTTCGTCAAACTAGACAACGGGATTTCTTATGTTAATAATAATTTATAATTCAAAATTATAAATTATTCTGATAATTCACTGGGGTAATTCCAATTGTCTTTTGTCATGTAAAACATAGGAATGCAAGGAAAAGAGGAAAATGTGTACTGAACCATATTAAAAAATTTGATTTTGGACTGTACTTGGATTTCTTGCGTCAAAGTAGTTATTCAAAAGATGAAAACTTATATTTTTTGCGTGGGTGTCCACCTACGCAGATCCAAGCATTTGCTCTCGTATTAAAACATCATTCTTATTCATATTAGGCCAGATTGGTCATAATCCTACTCATTTTGCATCGAATGAATCGAATGGAAATTAAAATATTTCAGTTTCTGATTTCAGACAGTTTCCCGTTCGCATACAAATGTATGCAGCTTTTACTAAGGAAATTATTATAAAGTTCCGTTTACAAGAAATATAAAATTTGTGGAAGGATGTGGCCTAGATTTTGTTTTAAGTGTTGAACTTAATCAACACTGTCTTATCAAATCCGACAGCATGCAAAATAATTGTTGAAAACACCACAGGAATGTTGACGAATAGTATTTATTTTTACAGACAGCAACGCGTTTCGAATTCTTCGTCAGGCTGTGTATTTGTGAATTTCAGTCCAGTAATAAAGTTCACTTCCATCGGTCAAATCAATTACCGTTTAATATTTGGAGTCACTCGTTTTACTAAGGAAATTATTATAAAGTTCCGTTTACAAGAAATATAAAATTTGTGGAAGGATGTGGCCTAGTTCACTCAGGAAAGTTAACACACGCACACCTATGAAGAATCGCCGGAATTCTTCACTTCCTAACCTCTGTCAACAAGTCGACGCATTTCCAGTGCAACCACATCCTGTTCGTCAAATTTGATGATTCGTAAATAAAATCAATGCTGGATAAATGTTATTATGTAAATGCTCATTTGGCCGTCATCACGCGAACTTTCGTAAATTTGAAAATTCACTGGACTTTAGGAAAATTCACCAAACTTTTCGGAAATTCATCTGACTTTTGAAAAATTCAAAATTCTGGACTTCAGCGAAATTGAAAACTCAAACTCAAGTACCCAATATACCTTAAAAATACCATGCAGACCACTGTCGTGGGCAGCCTTTGCAGATTTTGAAATTCACAACGAACCGTTTCAATGGGAACATTCCTTGATTCCTTTGGCCATACATAGGGAAGCACGAACAAACAAGCACATCTAACAAAAAAGATTCTCTTCGCTTTACGGTCAAGGAATACAAGTGAACAGGTCAAACCTGGTATTAACACTACAATCATCAATACTCGACGTTGTAAGGTGAAACATTTTGTCCCGACAGTGCAGACATTGAAAATTCTTGTATCGAAAAGACCGATTCGTTTATGAAGATATTTAATTATTTTACAACCTGATGCAAATCAAAATACTATGATGGCTGTTATCATCGTAATTTGCAAACCAGATGAAACTGACGAGCGAAATAGCGTACGGTCTCATTGGCGTCATTGGGAGGAAGACGTCAAGAAAGCCGTACGATTACTTTTATTCGTCGGTCTTCCTAAGGACAATAATCTCAGCGTAAGTATAATTTATGATGTGTTATTAAAATTTAATTTATGTGATATTTTAAACCAATTTGCAATAATTCTTTTCTAATTAATTTAGACAATCCGGGTAGAATCAACGGAGTTTGATGACATAATTATGGAAGCCATGCAAGAATCCTATTATTCCCTCACACTCAAGACTCTACGAATGTTGAAGTGGTTCCTGTTGAGTTGTACAGACATCAAATATTTAGTCAAATCAGACCTGGACACATTTATTAATTTGCCAAACTTGATAAATTATTTTAAATCAATTAATAGTCAAGGGCCCAAAATTGCCATGAAATTTGTGGGTGGTGACATTGAAGTTCGGGCTAGCCCTATCTTCGATCCCTCGAACAAATGGTACATGCCACCAGAATTATTGGAGACAGTCCATATTGAAATCGGTTCTCCATACCCAGACTATGCCCAAGGTGCATTCTACGTCTTATCCAGTGCTTTAATACCTGATCTGTTCATTAATAGTTTAAATGTGCGTTTAATTCAATTTGAGGATGTCTTTCTAACTGGGATTGTGGCCAATCGTGGTCTTGGGATCAATTTAACTCAAATCCCAAATGTTTATGCGCACTGGCACTATCAATTCTTCACTAACTTATTCCCATCTTATTATAATGACTCCATTATTGCCTGCCATCTTCAAGGAAATATGGACATGATGTATAATTATTATGCGCACCATCAATCAAAGGTCGCGGAATTGAAAAAGGCCAAGCGACTGCTTCGCTTCTCATCGAAATAACTAACAGCAATAACAGTATTATATTTCGTTTTAAGATACCTGTGCAATATTTCCTCGAAGATTTCAAAAGGTTTTGAAGGACATCACGAAATAGAGGTACGGATCCGCCATGCCGTTGCGCCGTAATGACGTCTGATACTTGGCTTTGCAGAGAGCTAAGACTTGGCATCGGCAATATTTATAGTGAGGTCTAAAAGACTTGCACTCCATCGTGACTAATTTTGAAATGATTTTGAATGAAAGTGGTTAATTATTCACGCGCTTGCTCTTTTCTCAAATATATACCTAAGTGCTGTTTTGCCTTTGTTCCAAAGAAAATGAATATCGCATTTTGCACCATTTTGGTAGAATTAAAGAATTGGTGATTTCATGCGCAGAAAACAGCAGAATGAGTCCGATTTTGGTCGGACTCGGACTCGTACGAGTCCGGACTCACAAGTTCCGAGTCCAAATTTGGCTCAGACTCGGACTCGAAAGGCACGAGTCCGAGAAGGTCCAAACTCGGACTCGGCCTGAGACTCGAGTCTCGTCTCCGGAGTCAAGTACTCCCCATTTTTTTAACATGTAGATATATACAATTCGGCCTGACGCGACCTCGTACGAGTCTGGACTCACGAGTCCGAGTCCGAATCCAAGCTCAACTCGGACTTGAACTCGGACTCGTCAACGACGAGTCCTGCATGATTGGACTCGAGTCCGGACTGGGACTCGGACTCGAGATTCGAGTCTTGGACTCGGACTCGTGCAAAAGACTAAATTACATCTATTCTCCCAGGGATATATATTTCAGCGTATTTCATGCGGTGAATTGTTAGGTTCTAGTGTGCTAACAAGTCAAGCACGGCAATGTCAGTCCGCTTATAATTTCTCGTGTCGCCGGGTCTTCGCTCTCATTCACACTCCAAAGTTCAAACTCACACGCAAAATCAATGATTCACACAAAGGAATTGCCCGATTCACCCCGAGTCAATAAATCAAACACGATGCAATAAATAGTCGTACGCGTACACAAAAGTTGACAATAATAATAATAATAATGTAAACTATTATTCCCTACAACTTAGAACACTGCCTAGTTAAAGTAATTAATAATTAATAAAAGAACTCAATTATTCCATTTCATCTAATCTAACGTTATGTCAAGGTAAAGACTCCTACTCTATTTCTCTCGTTCACGCAATGACTCGAACAAGGCTGATGAACCCCTCGAGGTTCCAAGCTGGACGTCTGGTCCATCCCACGACTCAAACTGGACTTCTGGTCCACTAGACCGCACAAAGTGAACTGACTGGACGATCGCCTTCTACGCCAGACATAAATCCAACACAAATGTCAAATGCCCGACCTTAGCAAGTATTGTTTCCTGTACTAGCAAATATAAACACGTATTCCACGGGGTCGCATCTGGGTTTATCTATACAAACAAATGTGCGACATCTCTAGTCCATATGCCAAAGTAATTTTAAAAATAATATTTTATTGACAACAAATTTCGTGAATGGTTTGAGTGGTTTAGTTTATACATATATTACAGTTTACATACATATATTGGCAGTGCAAATTACTTAAATGTTATTATCATAGATGCTGTGCCGTTAATTAGCCAATCAATCAAAGATCGCTTCGCCGATTTATCCATGTAGTATAGACTTCCTATGTGACATTTGATAGGCGCTAAGGAGTTGGTGATTAAAGTGTTGAGTTTCTTTCCGTTCATACATTTTTTATTCTTCTTGGACTTTGCCGTTGTGGCCATGACAAGCTGTTTGAATTTCTTTAAGTTTGACATCAAGATTAGTTGTAGCATATTATGTTTGAAATGCAGAGAGTAGTTATAAACATTTGTCATGGATGTAGCACTAGCAAGTAGCCGGAAATATATTGATGGTATAGCGATAAACGCAAAAAGATAGGTGGCGTTATCAACATGACCCCTAAGTTGAACTACAAAATAAATTAAGAACATTGAAAATACTCCAATTGTCAATTTGCATATTGGAACATAGAATCCTGAGAATACGTTGTTGTAGATCCGACTGAGAATAAATAGTGATTGGTAGAAACGACTTACTGGCTGAATCGAGTCCAGCGACTTTGACCAATTATGACTGTAAATTGAACAGATATTAGTTCTAATGGTGTATTATGCAATTAAGATAATTGGTAAACATTAACCTCAACCAAAAATGTACGCTGCAAATGTAGACGTAAATAGAAATCTGGATTATTTGATTCAATATGCCCATCGTTGTAACTAATATCCATAGTTCGAAAATGCAGAATGTCGTAAATACCCACCAGTACCTCCAACATATGGGCACGGCTGAGTAGAGATAAGCTGGACATTCTGGTTTTATTATGAAAGAGGTTAATTCCATGGTACTAAGTACTCCTATCATTGCACAGAAATAACAAAGAATGTTCTCTCGCGTATTCGGTGCCAGGTATTCTCTTCCAAACTACTGACGCCCTGCAAATTTCAAGTGTGATTTTATTAAAACAAACCTCTTAAATCTATAATTTCTGAAACACTCTTCACGTACAGGATGTCACGAGCAATACAATATACAGATTGGTCTCCAATCATTAAAAAATTTATGTTTTGCATTTTAGGTGTCTTTCGTGAGCACAGTGTGACCTACTGATTTCAGCTTGCTCGTTCATTTTCTAGAAACATCTCACTATCAATTAATTTACCTCATTTGCACCTCTCGCGTGTTTAGTCATATCACCCGGGTTCGGGATTCTTCCGTCTACATTACAAAGCACCTTAAAATAACATCATTTAGTAGAGAATGTTTATCATATCTACTAAGGTAATGAATAGAACTCTTGTTGTCGTGTGAACTCGACGAGACAGATTTCCCAAAGATGTTCTACAGTAGTTGTGTTTAATGGCCAGATATGGCCGGGTTACGATTTCAAAAGGAGATCATTTTCAGACTTCTGCTGTAAGATTCAACTGACCTTAGGCCTACTGACTGACCAAGGCGGTGGCCTTGAGGAATTTGACCGCGATCACAGTCATGTGAAGGGCTTATAAAATTCCTACGTCCGTTCGACCTCCTCGATGCTCCTAACGCACAACTTATAATACCAATCATATTAACGCAACCTCACTTCAACATGGCTCTAATCCAAATACCTCTCGAAGTTCTTCAACTAGATACCAACTACAGCAATAGCCAATCTGTAACAGCTACATTTAGTAATCGTCCTGGTACAATACTTCCTTGAAACATACTGGATTGATAAGGAATTAGTACCGAGGTATTTAGACCTATCGTATCGCTATAACGCTCAAGCACTTCTGAATCTACTTCTCGCGATAGTCTCTCCGTTTGGACCCAAGATGAAATTAAAACACCCCTAAGCACCGGACGTACATAAATTCTATTAGAACAACACTTCCAGATGTCGGTGAGGAAGCACTGAAATTTCTTAACATGGGAGGTTACATTCCCATATCCTTACGTTAGAGGTTACATCCCTATCTCTCAACATGGGAGGTCAGGTGCCATCTACTAACGTCAGAGGTTACATCGCCATCCCTTAACATGGGAGGGACCATCCCCATCTGTCAACACGGGAGGCTAGCTCCACATCCCCTAATATAATCTCTCTTAGCATGGGAGGTTACATCCCCATCTCCGAACAAGGGAGGTTACTTCCACATATCTTAAAATTGGATGATTACACACCCCCTCTTAACGTAGGAGGATATATTATCATCCCTTAACATGGGAGGATGCATGGTATCTTGTAACAGGGTAGGTTACATCCCATTCATGTCCAGCCAACATAGTGTAGTGCATGGGAATCCGGTACTACATGAATAGAGGCTTAACTGCTTCGGCTGGACAATCTGGATAGGTCGATGATGTATGGGTTTTTACAATGGAACGGGCAGGAGATTATATGGACCTAGTGTGCAATGTCCAAATGTCCCTACCATG